>JANHZU010008998.1:0-13244 GCA_032468055.1 Acrochordus granulatus | reverse complement strand
CTTATCTGGAAGCCCCTTCCCCATGTTGGCTACTGTAGACTCAGTCCTAGGATTAGCCCCTAAAGGCCGGGGGCAGCCAAAGGGGAGAGGAATAGGACAGAAGAGAAAGGGAGGGGAAGTGGGTTCAAGAGCTGCAAGACTGCGGGCGTAGCATTGCCAGTTGCAGCTTTTGACTTGGGGAAGACCCATCAAAGGCAATCTTTTCCTTTCCTTTCCCCCTCCCTCCCTCGAATTTATAGTCTGTCCAATTTAAAAACAGCTCTGAGTGGCTCACAATATTTCCTTCCTTCCTCTCACCTTCCTCTCGTTTCTTCTCTTGCTCCCTTTCTTTCTTCACTCCCTCTACCTTCCTTCTCTGTTTCCTTCCCTTTCACCTCCTTTTCTTCCCTCCCTCCCTTTCTTCACTCTTCTCCCTCCCTCCTTTGCATAGTGCAGGATTGTTTGTCTTCCCTTTTCTTCAAATATATGTAATTTTTATTTTTTTTAATTTTAAGGTGCTCAGAGTCATCTTGGAATCAAGTGGTCTCAACCTTGAAATATTCAGTTAAACAACAGCTACAATGACTACACACACAGACACAGCATCTGGGTTTTCCTCCCCCATCATTCACATGATAAGCTTCTGCCTTTATTTAAAATATCATTCCAAGAGCTGGCTGGGGAATTCTGGGAGTTGGGGTCCAGGCATCTTAAAGTGACCAATTTTGAAAAACTGGTTTAATCCATCCAGGAAAGACACCATGCGTACCTATAGGCCCGTTTGGAATGTGCACCCCATAAATTTGAGCTGGCCAAACTTCCAGAACTTATGAGACCATCTTTCCAACTGCTGAGATCCTGCAAGATGATGAGATTTGGCGCTTATTTTGTTTCACAAAAATTAAAAGATATATAGTAATAGGTCCCTGGGATGGGGGGTATCCGATCAGGATCATGCTGAAAGTGCACCCTGGAAAATAAGTTTAAAAAACCCTGTACTTGTAACAAAAAAACATCAAGTTCTTGTCTAGCAAACCGCCACATAGAAATGTAATTTTTTCCTCTTTGTCAATTAGTTATGCAGAACAGACTTGAATGTTCCCTGATGGTAATCTAATGATAATCTCCAATATTTATTCTCAGCACCTGCCCAGAAGACAAATTGTTTTTGAACACTTTAATCCTCTGGGTGATCTCCCTACCATGACCAAAGTTGCATAAAGGCAGATTTTATTTTCCAAACCAAAATTTGCTTTCCATAAGCAAACAAACTGGACTGGGCTTATTCTCTGCTCTCACTCGGGAAGGATTAGGGTGGCCGAGCTGCAGGATTAACGACACAGTTTTGCATCCTTTGCTGTGATCCATATGCAATTTCTTTCTATCCACCTGCTCCCATCAGCCAGAACAACCTGTGGTGCCACTGATTTTGCAAATCAAGCAAATGAGGCAAGATTTGGCTGAATCTGGCTTTACTGCCTTGCTGACTGATTAGCTCTCTCAGCCTCTTGAGTCAAATGCAATTCTTGGAGACAGAAGTCTGTGCTGAATTTCCATTATGAAGACTGGGCGGAGGGGGGGAAACAAAAAAAATGGAGAGGGGTCTTTCCGGAGGAAGTTGGCAAATTTCATCAAAGATAAGGTGGGTCTGACCAGGTTAGAGCTGTAGGCTACATTGGGGGAGGAGGAGAAGGGGAAGGGAAAGGAAGGAGACAGACAAGGAGGTGGATGAAAAGTAGATAGAAGATACAGGAGGTGAAAAATAGCAGAAAGGGAGGAGGAAGAGAAGATGGACACGGAGAAGGGATGAGAAGTAGATGGGGAAGAGGAGGAGAGGGACGAGATGAACGAGAGGGAGAAGGCCACTTCCTCATTGACAAGGAAACCGCAGGGAGCTATTCGTGAAGACACCCAAGCTGAGCTCAAGCTGAAAAGAAAACCCCGACTTTTTAAGACGCATCTCGGTCTGAAGCAACGTGTGATTTGGTTCGTTTGTTTACTTAGATGCTCCCCTCCTGCCCTGCCCAATCTTTGGATGGAACAGCAGCCACTCCCAGGGTTGAAGGCCGGTTGGGAAAACGTGGCAGAAAAGGCCCTTGCAAGTCACTTCCCTCTTGACGCCAAGAAAACTACACGGGTGGGTGGATCATCCACCACGGGTGGGTGTGATCACGCAGAATCACAGCCAGAGTTTGGGGAAGCCCATTTTTACCTTGGTTTGTTGTTATGCTCAAAAGTTATGCTCAAAATGCAGATGTCAGAATTCTAGGATTTTGTATTTTATTCTATTTTGTATGCTTTTCATACAAATTTGTCTTTCACGGGAAAGGAGAATGCCGAGACTCCCTAAAAGTGTCCAACCTTGGCAAGATTTAAGATGTGTGGACTTCAACTCCCAGAATTCCAATGGCTATGTTTTGCTGGCTGAGGAATTCTGGGAGGTGAAGTCCACACATCTTAAAGTTGCCAAAGTTGGACACCCCTGCCCTAATGCATCCCCTCTCACCTTGCTGCCAATCAGATGTGGCACACTACAACTTCCAGTGGGGTCATGCAGTGGATATCTTGAAACACCCAGAACTCAAAACATTTCAGATTCTCTTCACACAGATAATCCTCGACATACGACTGAAATGGAGCCTGCCATTATGGTTATAAATCAAGCCACGTGACTGATCTGATTTTATGACATTTTTGCAGCGGTCATTAAGTGAACACAGCAGTCATAAAGCATACACTGTGATTATTAAACAAACCATTGTTCCAAAACCCAGAACCATATTATCATAAAATGTGGTTATGTGGCTGCAGGATGTTGCAAACGGCCATGAATGCAGTCATGTCACTGAGCGCCTAAAGTGCAGTCTTGTGACTCCAGGGGGTGGCAGATAATCATCAGAGGTTTGGAACTGGGTTATGACTCCCTTGTTCCAGGTAAGTTGTAATTTTGAACGGTCACTCAGCAAATGGTTTTAAGTCGAGGACTACCTGTATTACATCTTCTGTAGTAGGATTTGGGACGCCCGTAACACATTTTTTGTCACTTATTATCTCTCCCTACATCCTGCCAAATCTAGAATGAATTCCTGAAATTCTTCCTGATCTGGTCCTCCCGCTATGCTTGCACAATTCCTATCCACCCAAGTTGGCCATTAATTCGCACTGAAGATTGTCAGGATTAGGAAGAGCTTTTGAGTTAGGCTAGATTATGATCTCCATTTCGCTGCATCTTGATTCTAACTACTAGACATAATTTCCTGGCTTCCTTTCGATAGCGGCAAAGAGGAATCTTGCTGCATAACTCAGGAAGCAGAACTGAGTTCAAGCTTTCTTTAGAACCTGGCAAGTCGACAATGAGGACCAGAATCCCTCCAGATGTTCTTACATTCTCCTTGTCCTTGACCATAAGTCACATCGTGTAGTGGTATGTAGGAAAGACCTTAGGAGACTGGGCAAGGAAATGGTCAGGTAAATAAACTTATGGTCAGATAAAAAAGAGACAGCACAGCCTACAGCTGTATAATGGACAGAGAAGAAGATGCGACCCTCCCTAATTTCCTGGGCTGCAAAAGGGACAGGGCAGAATTGTCCTTTCAGACTTGCAAGATTCTGCCAATGTAGGCTTACAATAAAGCAATCATCTGCTTGTGACTGCTACCTGGTTTAATCCACGCGGTGACACATGTTGGCTGGAAATGAGAAGCTGGACTGCCTGTCCTTGCAACATGGTCACCAGACCGAGATTTGAAAATAAACTACATATCTATAATTCTCCAAGAAAAATCAGATTCAGATACTTTATTGGCCAAGCATGGTAAGACATGCAAGGAATTTGATTCCGGTGCAGCAGCATCTAGGGAGCATGGGCTGGGTGGCTGAGACGCTGGGCTAGTCGGCCGGAAGGTCAGCGGCATGAGTTCGAGACCCAAGCACCACCACATAACAGATGAGCTCCTATTACTCGCCCCAGCCCCTGCCATCCTAGCAGTTCGAAAGCATGTGAAAACCCAAGCAGAAAAATAGGTGCCACCTAATGTGGTGGGAAGGTAGCAGCATGCCGTGCACCTTGACGTATAGCTCTAACAGCCACATGACCACGGACGCATCTTCGGACAACGCTGGCTCTACGGCCATGAAATGGAGATGAGCACCGCTCCCAGAGTCAGCCACGACTGGCAGGGGAAACCTTCTACCTTTTTGCAGCAGCTCTTGATAACACCTGCATCTTGCACGACTTATGCAAATCCACCAAATTTAGACAACCACACCTGATTTTGCACAACTTTTGTTAGCTGTGGAGGAGTAGGAGGTAAATTGTTCAGCAGAATACAGCTGTCAACACATGTGATCCGCAGAAATCAAATTGGTTAGCTAATTGGTTTTCGATTCCCTTTCGAAGTATGTGGGCAACTATAAATTTAGTGCCCTCCATGCCGCCCTGGGACAGAGATTCATGATGACACGGATTCTATTCTTCCCAGCAGTACCTTTTGTGTTCCTGGAGTCTACACACAAAATTAGTTCCTCGAATTAACACACACACACAGTGAAAATACACTGCTTTAAATCCCAGAATACTGCGAAGAGCAGAATTGTATGATTTTCGAATCTGGTTCATTAACCAACTGAAAACCTACATATTTCACTTGGTATCAGCTTCATCTCTGGGTATGTCTGCAGGTAGTCCTCATTTAGTGACCACAATTAAGACTGGTAATTCAGTCGCTAAGTGAAACCGCAGCCATGCTTACAACCTTCCTTCAGCTTTCCTTTATTTTACAGACTGGAAAAGGTTGTAAATGCAAGGAATGTTTGCAAGTTACACGTTCACCCCTGCTGTAACTGAAAATGGTCACTAAACAAGGCAGTCATTAAGCAAGGACTACCTGTACTGCCATTCTGAGTTTTCCACTAGCCTATGATTCCAGTTATTCTCACCAGGCCTAGTCACTCCTTCTGAGTTTTATGAATACTTGGTGCCACACGGCTGTGGATTTTCTGATGTCGCCGAAGGTATTTTTTCAGCCGAAACTGTTTCCCGCAAGTAAAGCACTTGTGAGCCCCCTCACTTAAGTGCACTTTTTGATGCTTGACCAGATTTTTTCTCTGCGTGAAAAGCTTCCCGCATTTGGTACAGTTGCAAGGGCCCATCTGGATGTGGATCATGCGATGTCGGAAAAGATTGGTCTTCTGATTAAAGGTTTTCTCGCACTCGGGACACTGATAAGGGGCTTACCGCGTGTGGATTTTCTGGTGCCTGATCAAATTGGAGCGCCGGCTGAAGCTTTTCCCACACTCGGTGCATTTGAACGGGTCACTCAGGTGCATCCGCTGGTGTCGAATGAGTTGTCGGCTCATACGGAAACTGTCCCCGCATCTGGTACACTTATAAGGCCCTTCCGTGGTGTGGATTTTATGGTGCCGAGTGAGATTCGACTTCTGGTTGAATTCCTTGCTGCAGACCGGACAGGTGAACATTTTCCCTCCTTCCTGATTTTCCCGCATTGCAGGGATGTTTTTCTCGGCTTCGGCAAGGCCCCCATCCCGTTTCGCAAAAGCAGCAGCAGTCCGGCGTTTGAGCAAAGCTGAACGGGGGCCAACCTTCTCCCCAAATTCTGAATCCAGGGGGGACTCTCGGCTTGCATCGGTTTCCTTTTTGATCCTTTGAGCCATAAACGGGACAGAGGCTTGGCGCTCATATTCGGGGTGTTCTAGACCTTCCTCTTTAATGCTGATTTGGGAGACGCCGGTGAGACAACTGGCATGGATGGCAATATTTCCTCGTTTGTGCTCCGGTTGAAATCCTGGAGGAAAACCGGAATATCTCTTTAGACTCGGTGGGTGTTTCTGCTGAGCTGCATCCCGGGACTTGTTTCCGTTCAGAGATGCCAAATGTAGGGCCAGGCCCTCTTCCTGGGAGAGTTTCCAATCCGGACTCAAATCCATTTCCTTTTTAATCGAAATTCCCCAGGAATTATCAATCATCTTCGGGTGGCCTGCGCTTTCACAAACGTCTCTCTCGTGAGATCCCATCTGCCTCCGAGTTTTCGGCATCTCTTAGGAAAGCCCCTCTTTTCCCTCTGCTGTTTGGAACCGAGTTAACCTGTGGGTGTCATCGCTTGGCGGTCACCTTTTCTTGCAACGGCCACGCGTGCAAATGAATCTCCTCTGCTTTGGAAGGGAAGAAAGGCGTTACGATGAGGTCAGGTCGCAAGAGTTCCCCCGCCCGAGCAAGTTTTCTTAACATTTCCCCGATATCCTTTTTATCATGATTCAAATGCACAACCCACCCTGTTAGGAACTCCAAAACCGACCTTGAACCCACCGTAAAGGACGACTGGATGGCCCGCCTTTCAAACAAGCTAACAGACCATTTTTCGATCACAGATGCTGTCATATGGACCACGCAGTGGAGTGGGTTTCCCCTGCAAAATTTTTCGATAGATCTGCAGATGACCTCTCGATACCAAAACCCTTGTTACGTTTGCCACTAATAAGCGATTCTTATTTTAATTTTCTTTGAGAAATGAGACTAGGTTTTGCCCAAGGGGCTTCAAACGCATCTTTTCTTTCGCCTTTGGCTTCCATTTCTCATTGGCTCCTTTATTCTTCCACTACAATAGGAGATGCGCTGTTGTAATCAATGCGCTAATATCCTAGTCCTCATGATACTTCTTCGGGTGATACTCTTAGCCTTCATCTGCCAGATTAAAAAAAAGCATTACTGTGACTGTTAAATATATGTGTTTGTAGCCCCTCTTGGTTTTTCCCCCCTTATTTTATTTATGATTTTTTATGATATTTATTTGTAACCCACCTTTATTATTTTTACAAATAACCCAAGGTGGCAAACATATTTAACACACCTTCCTCCTTCTATTTTCCCCGCAACAACCTGTGAGATGAATTCCCTCCTTGTATTGTCTTTTGTATTTCAGGGATAAAAATTATAGTGGGGAACCAAACCTGCTTATATCAATGGGATAAGAATAACCAGCCAATTGTGGCTTATCTGAGGATATCGTCCTAATTTAGCTGGAAGATTATTATCATTATTATTATTATTTATTATGTCAAATTAGAGAACACTCTTTTCCATGTTGAAGATGGAAAGACATCTGCCATGGGGCATCCATGGAAGTCAATCAAAAGAGTCAAAACAGCAGCCACAGCCATGCATTACGGCATCATTTGGGCTGCCATCTTGACTTTTTGGACCCTCTAGTTGATGCCCCCATCTGGCTCAACCAAGGAACCAAACCAAATGCCTCCTGCAAGCAATGCTGATCATATTCCCATAATCCTTCCCAAAAAAAGAAAAGTGGACATAAGTGTTGGTGACAGCAGGTAGATGTGACCTTGGGAATAGGAAAGGAAAAAGAGACTGGACAGAGGGACTTTCCCATGGTTTGCAGTATCCCACCTTTATTATTTTTATTAATAATTCAAGGTAGCAAACATACTGCAAGCAAGCAAACAAAAACAGAAATTAAGATATTAATTAAGATATAATCAAGAATGACTTCCAGTTTTCTTTTCAACAGATAATTACAATTATATTGCCCTTCTCCCTTTGATACATTTGTTCAGCTTCCTTCCTTCCCCCTCCCTCTTGTCTTCCTTCCTTCCTCTCTTCTCCCTCTCTCCATCCTTACTTCCTCACTCTCTCTCTTTCCTTATTTCTCCTTCCTTCCTCTCTTCTCCCTCCCTCCGTCCTTACTTCCTCACCCTCTCTCTCTCCTTCCTTTTCTTTCTCCTTGTCCTTCCTTCCTTCCTCTTTTCCCTCGATCCTTACTTCCTCACCCTCTCTCCTTCCTTCCTTCCTGTCTTTTATTCTATGAAACATTATTAATAAATATTAATTTAGATAAAAGAAAAACATCCAAGAGGGGGGTGTTAAACCAGCTCAGAGTCCAGTCATGGTTCCTCCGACGGCTTCAGCCCAGCCTTGACTACTGCCATGGGCTGCCCTGGGAGACACCGTGGAAACTACATCAGCACAGGAGCAGGGTCTCCGGGTCCCATTGCCTCCAGGGGGGCAGCGGTGTCCGACATCTGCCGCTTTCGGCAGAGACGCCCCACCCCAGAGTGGGTGGAGGAGCGAAGGCCCTCTCGCAAGAGTCCCAACCCCGATGGCCTCGGTAGGCTCACATCACCTACAGAACCAGGTTAGCTCGCAGCGTCGGCGGCTTTCGCCCGACAGGCCATGCCCGGGCGAACCCAGCTTGGGCCTTTGTGGCCCGGCTTCCCTGTCACTGCCGTCAAGCCAACAGCTGCGTTCCCATAACAGCCGAACCCCGTGTTAGCTTTGCTGGGAGCGTCGCGTGAACGCGCCAGTCACGGACTGCAAAGGAAATCCCGCGGAGGGAGGGGAGGGGAGGGGAGAGCTGCGTTAAGGGAGCTCGGAGGGGAGGAATGCAAACTCGGACGCAGGTGGGTAAGGGGAGGACGTGGAAACGGCCTTACCCGAGCTCCGTGCAATGCTTCCGGGCCCCGGAGATCGGCGGGGCTGAACCGGGACCGGCCGGAGGGGAGATGCGGGGCGGGAAGGCTGAATCCAACAAAGGAAAGGGAACTTTTCCCCCGGGCAGGACCCAGGAGGGCGATCTGGTCGTGAGGATCCGTACGAAGGGCGTCCCCGGGCGAGGGAAGGGGTGTCTCCGTCCGGAATTGCGGTCCCCCAGCCCCGGAAATCGCGGACACGCGATTGCATGCCAGGACATGGGCACGGGCTCGTGCAAGGCTGCCTGGGAATTGTAGTTCTTGCCCACAAGCCCCCCCTCCAGCCCCTCAGTTCCCAAAGAAAGAGAAGCTTTTTGGTGGGGATCTTGCGCCCGTCTCCAGATGGCTGAAACTGGGGGTGCCGCAAAGCCAGTCTCGTTATGAAAGCTTGCAACGCCCGTAGCCCCCCCCGCTCAGTTGTGGCAGCAATTGCAATTCAGGGGACTAGTCCTCAAGAGGCCCTGAACTACAGCTGCACTTCAGCCTGTCGCCTTGTGTGTCTGCAGTCCTTGGGGACAATTTCTGGGTCTGCAAACCCCAAAACTCCGACTCTTCCGTTGCTATGTTGCAGGGGAGACCCAGGTCTGAGCCCTCTTAAGACACCGGTCCTGTCGGGGTCCTTGTGAATTGGACCCTCTCAGCCCAGCCTACCTCATAAGGGCACTGTGAAGAAGCTTCCGAGAGTTGCCCTCCGCCAGATTGGCAGCAATAATTTAAGTTAATAAATAATAATTGGACCGAAAGGAGATCAGAAAGGAGATTGGATCCTTGTTCCTCTCCCCCTACCTCTCCCCAGTCCTAATCCAACCTCCAAAATTTACCCCAAACTGAAAATCAGCGGCTTTTTACAAAACAGCCAACTTTCACAACGATATTCAGATTAATATGTCACTTTCTTACTCCCGCAATGGCTTTCAAGGCAAAAAGATTTTCCCCTTGTTAACCCAGAACAATTATACTCTTTCCGTGTTTTTTTTTTAAAAATAAAAATTAATTAAAAGAGGCCTCTCCAGTCTGCTCTTACGGTGTTTAAGTCTATTAATACCATATTTCTCACTGGAAGGTCAAACAATATCGCATGCAATTAAGGAGGAAGATTAATCAAAAGGCTTCCCCGGCATAGGGAGGCGTGATCAATACGATGGAAAACATTGATCTCAAGCCGTGTAGCTTTAAATATTAGACAGAGCGTGGGAATTAACAAGAAATAGAAGTTACAAAATCCGGGACTAAGTTTTGGGACTCCATTGGGCAGAGGTGGTCTTAGACCGTTCTGAGATGCTTCCTGGCTAATGTGAAAATGTGTCTGTTTGGGACTCCTGTGTTTTCATGTGCGATGTTAATGCTCGTTTTTGCTTTTGACCTCTGTGAAGATCGTTGGCAGAGCTTTCAGCACCCATGGAGACGGCCTCTAAAGATCGGGAAAACGGGGACCGAGTTTTAGGATTGCTGGGTTATAGGGTGGCGAAGGAACAACAAATCTGGTATTTACTTCCTAATGTGCGATGGGCAGTACAGGCAAGCCCATAATGCAGCCAGAGATTGTGATATGAGCGAGCGTGCAACAGAGAGAGAGAGAAACACACACACACACACAACCTCACCCCCACCACAATTGTCAGGAGAAGGAGAGAAATGGGGTGTTGCAGACTAACTGCTATTTACTTGTTTGTTTGAGTTTTAGAATACATTAAAAGGAAAAAAATACAAGAAAAATAAAAAGAGAAGATAGGAAAGAAGAAAGGGAAGGAAAGGAAAGAGGAGAGAAGAAAGGAAAGGAAGGGAAGGAAGGGAAGAGAGGAAAGGAAAGGAAAAGAAGAAAAAAGGAAGAGGTTGAGACGGTGAGAAGGAAAGGAAAGATAAAACGATAACTTTCGTCCTTCTTTTTCTCAGTTAACCCTCTGGAGTCCCCAAACCCCCAGGTCATAAATTATTTTCTCTTTCGACCAAGAGTCCATACAGATAGTCCTCAATGAACAACAGCAATGAGGACTAGAATTTCCTCCACTCAGCACTGCAGTTGTAAAGCATGTCACATGACCACATCACTTCGCAACGGCAATGCTGGTCGTCCCCATTGCTGTTGTTAAGCAAGGATCACAGGTTATAAAGCGAGAGCCTCCTTGCAGTTCACTGCTGATTTCCAGTTCACAGTCACTGGGGAAGCTGATAGGAAGCCTCAAGTCCGGGATGGCTCCCAAGTGGTGTATGCATGTGCAAGTGGCTGCTGTGGCCAGGAATGGCCACTGCCCAGTGCAGAAGGGAATGTCACCAGCCACTATGGTGAGTGCACTGGCATGGCTGGGCATGTGCATGCGTTAAATAATGCCTGGGATCTCTTACTCTGTAGCCAGGATTTTTGGGATAAAAGCAGCAGATGTGAGAATGATGTATCCAGATGACTTGTGACGCTCTCTGCTGACTTTCCCATTGACTTTGCTTGTGGGAAGCCAGCAGAGGAGGTCACAGATGGTGATCACGTGTCTGTGGGATCCTACCATTGTTGTAAGTGTGAGCAGGTTACCAAGCATTTCAGATCTTAACCACATGTCCGCAGGACACTGTCATGGCTGGAACTTTAAGGACCCATTGTAAGTACCACTTGTTCAACCCAGGCACAAACTTCAAGTGAGCTCTGAACAGCTGGTCATTAACTGAAGACCTGTAATGGTTTGTGGGAATGACCTTGGGAGACAGAAACAACAAGATGCAACCAGGAAATAGTCAGATAAAAGGCAGCTTAGCCCACAGCAGAAACATGGGCAGGGCAAGAAGCTCAGAAAACGCCTTCACTTTTGATCTGTAAAAGGGATGGAGGAAAGGAAGAAAAATATTTTCAGACCTGCAAAATTCCATTAATGTAAACCCTAAAAAAAAGTGGAATTAGCCAGCAACCTCAATTTCATAATTCAATCTTTTACTCATAGTATTTCCTTCTTCTTCCGTCTTTGTGTGTACAAACTGCTTGTAAAAGTACTTCTGCACCATCCTTAGCAACACTCATGCTACTTTGAAAACTGATAAACTGTTTTCTTCCAACTTGACTGCCTGAAATTTAACAAGGTGTAAAATCTGGGCTGCTGGCATTACTCAGACACAGGCTAAAATGAACTCTGCAAGGGTCCTCGGTGCTCTCTGAGCTTAGCTGTTGTTTTGCAGACATTGCATAACCAAACTAGGTAACATCATCAGTGAAATGAACTCCGTAGAGAGACTCGACAGCTTGGTGCTCTGGTATCTGTTCACTGCTAACTTAAGCAAACCTGCCAGGTCCATCAGAGAGGGATGCTCCCATCCAAAACTGACATGACACATCCCGGATCCGTGGGCTGGGTTTGCACCCTGGGCACTGGCTGCTTTGCGCTTTCCCGCAAAAGTGAAGCCATCGGTCTGATCGGTTTGATGCGTGTTCTGAAAAATGCAGCTATTAACGTTTTCTCAACCCGTGTTTGGCGGGTTGTGCGAATGCAGCCAGAATGCTGGAAGGAGTGTGCACATCGCAACTCTTTGCTCAGTGGAAGGATTGCAAGGCAGGAAGAGATTTTTAGAAGTCTTAAGGCAGATTAAGATTCACACCATAACTTTACCTGCCCTCTCTGAATCCTTAAAGGTAGCCCCGATGCTCAAACCCTGTTCTGTATCCTCAAAATTACATGGGGAGCCCATGGTAAGACTTTAATACGTGACGTTCTGCCCAGCTCTGCCCAGGACCAAGTATGTTATGAGAACAAAGGGCCGGTTATTACATTTATTTATTTAATATCTTGATATATGGCCTTTTTAAGATGGTTGTTTAGAGAATTCATCAGCACAGTTTGGGCTCCCTGGGTCGTAGCTTAGTCTCATTGAAATTAATTTAATTCCAGCTACATGATAATAAATTGCCTGGTGGATTTTACTGGCCCTTAATAGAAACTGCTCCGTCTGGATGGTGCCCACAATACACAGCAATAGCAAGGTTGAAATCTGGCACAAAATGAAAAATGCAGAGTTAGATAACAGGGAAACTTTATATTGTTTAAAGAGGAGTGGGTGGAATTAAATCTGCCTTTTGGATTTAATGGGTCAACTCACGCCTCCCCGAAAGAGCATTTTTCATTTTTAGCAAATTGATAAGAAGCAAAATATGTTAATCTTAGTAAGAATTGGATTGTTGAAGTATGGAACAGGTGGCAATCTCACTTCACCTCTCTCTGGATTAATGTTTTCCTGAAACCTTCTGTTTCTCAAGTTTCCCAGCCCTGCAAAAGAGGTTTCAGTTTTCATGTTTTCTCCAAAATTCTGGAGAAAGGGTTCTGCAGTGAAAGTTGGGATTTTTATCCAGACCCCTTGATCATTTTTGATTCAGTAGTCCTTGATTTACAACCCCACAACTGAGACCAGAATTTCTGTTGCGAAGCAGGGCAGTTTTTAAGTGAGTCGTGCCCAACGTTACAACTATTTTTGCCCCGGTTGTTAAGCGAATCATTGCAGCTGTTAAATGAGTCACACTGTCGTTAAGTGAATCTGGCTTCCTCCATTGACTTTGCATGTTGGAAGCCAGCTGGGAAGGTCGCAAACGGCGATCACATGACCCCAGGATTCTGCAACCGTCATAAATACATGCTGGTTGCCAAGCACCCAGATTTCAATCATGTGATCGTGGGGCTGCTGCAGTGATTGTAAGTGTGAGAACTGGTCATAAACCTAGTTTCTTGTGCCCTGAACTCAAAGTATCAATATTAAATATAATATTGCCATGCAGTTTTTTTAAAAAAAACTGT
>JANHZU010008997.1:0-16519 GCA_032468055.1 Acrochordus granulatus | reverse complement strand
TTAATCTCTGTCCTGCTTCATTTTGTACTCCAAGGCCAAACTTGCCTGTAATTCCTGTTAACTTTTGGCTCCCTACTTTAGCATTCCAATCCCCTGTGATGAGAAGGACATCTGTTTTTGGTGTGAGCTCTACAAGGTGTTGCAGGCCTTCATGGAACTGGTCAACTTCAGCCTCTTCGGCGTCAGTGGTTGGGGCGTAGACTTGGATCACTGTGATGTTGAAAGGTTTGCCTTGGATTCGAACCGAGACCGTTCTGCCGTTTTGGAGATCGCATCCCAGCACTGCTCTTCCCACTCTTTCATCGACCATGATGGCTCCTCTGTCTCTTCTGAGGGGTGCTTGTGCATCAGGGTCATCTGAGTCAAACTCGCCCATTCCCGTCCATTTTACTTCACCGATTCCCAAGATGCCGGTGTTCAGTCCCGCCATCTCATGCTCGGCCGCATCCGGCCCGCCTTGATCCACAGGTCTCAGGTTCCAGGTTCCTGTGCCATGTTGTTCTTTGCAGCACTGGATCTTCCCTTTCACCGCCAGACACATCCACAGCTGCGCACCCTTTCGGCTTCGGTCCACCCGCTTCGCTCTTTCGGGACCTGCTTGCAATTGCCTCCTTCTTCCCCGGTAGCATAGCGGACACCTTCCGACCTGAGGGGCTCATCTTCTGGCATCGAACCTTTTCGCTGTTTGTTACCGTCCGTGGGACACTGGAGTGGGTCGCAGATCACGTTTTGCCAAAAGTCTCCACTATGATCTGTCTGTCTTGGGTGGCGCTGCATGGCACAGCTCATAGCTCCGCTGAGTTCCGCAAGGCCCTTTGCCGCGACGAGGCAGTGCGCCACGGAGGGGCTCCTCTTTAGTCGCTAAAGCATTTTAGCACTTTAGCTGAATGATCCAGCCTTATGTAGTTTACCACCCTGCTCTTGCAGTTCGGAAGAGAAACGTGAAGGGATGTGAAACTTTCACTTAATGGAGACCCTCCTGCCTAGAATAGAATTTAAAGATGATTTTTTGAGGAGGAGAAAGCAGGTATGATTGGATGCCTAAAATGCCAAAGACGGAAAGTACAGGAAAGGTTTTGGTTTTGGTGTTTTCCAGCAACAATGAGCCAGCTGGGAATGCAACTAAGCTGAGCAAACGACCTTGGCCAATGACCTCTGTGCATCACAGAAATTCTGGGAGAATAAAAGGCGAAGAAAACGCACATCCAAGTCTTTACGGGAGCAACATCTACCCAGTGTGTTCTCTTAATGCCATGAATTAAGCCTGATTGCCAGGGAGTAAAAAACGTTGAGTGGTTCATCTCTGAATTCCAACCAGCTTTGCCAAGTGAGGTGGTATTTTAGGAAGACGCGGCTCTGCATAAATATTTTCCCCATTGGGTGAATGGGGAAACTATGGTTTCCCCATAGTGAAATCTGGATTTCACTGAAAGCCTGATTTTTAAAGATGCAGGCTGCTTTCTAAAACCTATTAGTTGGTCTGGGTTCCCCCCCCTTTCTCTCCCTAAAAAAGTCCCACCACGTCACCAGCATGAGAAACTGGAAGTCTCCCTGCAGGCACTCTCTTTCTTTCCCTTTCCTCTGTAAAAAAGCGAATTCTGGTTGATTTTTTTGCTGGGAATACATTAAGTGCCTCAGGTAGTATATTTGAGCTTCCTTTTCCTCCTGAACAACTGTGGATGCCTCTCTCTTATTATCAGCTGGGCGCATCAGAGACCCTTGGCTGAATACAGGAAGTTTGTTCATTTTGTTTATTTGTTTAAAACGTTGATATGGTTGCCCATCGTATAACCAATTTTGGGAGGTTCCCAATCAAACCTGCCTCAAAACGCCGTATCGGGTGGGTGGAGATGGACCACTGGATTGGGTCACTGCCACGCTGTGTCTTCCTCGGCATCTTGCTGCAGCGAAAAGAGGAAGAGGAGAGAGAGCCCACGGATGAGCTGGTTCACACAACGGGCTAAACCCGGGTCAACAAACAATTCCTCGCTTCACAGGAGGTGTTCCATCCAAGTGGAGAAGGTTTATGGGATGATGGCCCATGAAGCAGCCAATCGTTTCCCCTGCCAGTCGTGTGGCATCTCCGTTTCATAGCCAGTGTTGTCCGAAGACGCTCCCACAGTGATGTGGCTGGATGACTGTACGCCGAGGCGCACAGATGCTGTTACCTTCCCACCCCTTTGGGCGGTGCCTGTTCATCGACTTGCATTTTTCGTGCTTCCAGACTGCCGGGTTGGCAGCAGCCGGGGCGAATAACGGGAGCCCGCCCATCACGTGGCGGCGCTCCCTTCCGGCCGGCAAGCCCAGCATCTTCAGCGCCCAGCCACCGGGCCTCCTGCAAGACACTTCACGGGTGTTTTGCGCTTAGCTCCCTTCTTCCTCTCATTTTTCACGGGCGTTGATGAAAGCTTCACGATGGAGTTCGACGCTCAGCCTTAACGTCAGACATTTCAGTCCGGCTGACGCGATGTACCAGCCTCCAGATTTTGTTTATTGCCTGGGTGACGAGGATTCTTTCCGCTTTGCTCAACAAGTCCGCTCAAGACTGAGTGGCTTCATGTACAACACGCAATAGGCCTGCTTGGTTCTCAGTTTGATGCTTGTGCGCGCGCCGGTGTATGTGCGCACGCGCCTTTGCACCTTATCGAGTTGGGCAAGCCGTTTAAGGCTCATGACTTGGAGTACCGTGCGCGCCCACGAGGTTTCCATGTGTAACTAAAATTAGGTTGGTAGCATTCACAAGTCTTAGCTGGCCACAGAAAGATAAATGGGTCGGATTTTGGATGGGAGACCACTTGGAAATCTCTGGAGTGTGGGCTTAGACCGAGAAGCTGAGGACTACTTGTAAGGCACCAGATGGGGTGGGCAGCGCCCAAGGCAGGCGACCAGCATAGACACCCCCGATATCTGTTTCATTGGCCATACGACCTCATCCCTTTCTTCTCCTTCGGCCACTATATCATGTAGTAAGGCTGCAGTTACACTGTGGCACAAGCTCACCCCTCCGAGCACATGACCTGCTTCCATTTCTCTCTCCCCTCCTTTTGCACAGGTACCTGCGTACCCTCTACTTGGGTCTCCAGAGCCGGTGGCAGGCTGAGCATCGCCAGCGCCATTTTTACTGGAGGATGATGTTCGAGAGCGCAGATATCAGCATGCTGCGCCTTCTGGAGACCTTCCTCAAGAGTGCCCCCCAACTGGTGCTGCAGCTCAGCATCATGGTGCAACAGAACCGGATTTACCCACTGCAGGGTAAGTGGAGGGTACACCAGGTGAGAGGGGAAGGGATGTAAGCTGAGAACAAATCTGATGATCTTGGCAACGGCAGCTCAGCCCCGGGGATGAAAGATCTAGGCAAAAGCATCTCAGAGGGATTCCACTTTATGAATTCAATATAAACTGGAAATTGTGGTGTCCCTGGTGCTCTCTGAGCTGGGTTGCTTTCTTACAGATGTTTCATGACCCAACTAGGTAACATCATCAATGCTAGAAAGGAAAGGGGTTGGCACTCTGTTCATATATTACCGTAGCTGCTTGCCCTGTCAGTGTTGGTGGGAATGTCCTTGGTGGTCCCTTGTTTAGGCGGTTGTATCTAAAACAGAGCAAACCCCACTCCCTTTCAGCACTGATGATGCTACCTAGTTGGCTCGTGAAACGCCTGCAAGGAAACAACCCAGCTCAGAGAGCATCTAGGACCCCACAGTCCTCCTCCTCCTCCTCGTCTCCCTTCTCTTCTAGCATGGATGATGTTCCTTAGTTGGCTCATGAAACGTCTGCAAGAAAACAACCCAGCTCAGAGAGCACCGGGGACCCCACAGCTCAGCCCTGAGCTGCAGAGGTTGTCTTAAATGGGAAATTCCTAGGGCAGCATCCAGGATTCTGCATTTAACCCAGATTCAAGATTCCTTGCAGAAATCCAGGGTGCTGTTCCTTCCTTGGCCGTGCTGGTTGCATGCGGCACCATCATTTCCCATCCCAGTTCCAGCTGAGTCTCTGGGAGGATCGTTCCCAGACGCAGACGGGTCCCGCGTCTGCGCCAGAAAAGTTACGATGGTGTCGGCTGTGGTTGCGTGATCAACCCTGACCCCACGGACACCCTAAGGTGCACTCTTGAATGTGCTGCTCATTTGTGCCATTATTACGAAGGCGGAGGGGGAATTCCAGCATCCCGACTTCCTAAAGTTTGATCCGCTGCTGATGTTTTGGCCGGTGGGCAACGGAAGCTGCTTCACCAGCGATGGATTCTTGGTTGGGAAAGGCTGGGGGCGCAGTGGCCGAATGGTTAAGACGCTGGGCTTGTTGGCCAGACGGGCAGTGGCTCGGGTTCAAGAGCCAAGGGCCGCTGCATAACGGGGCGAGCTCCCACTATTCACCCCAGCTCCTGCCCACCGAGCAGCTCGAAAGCATGCAAAATGCAAGAGATAAATAGGCACCGCCTAAATCGGTGGGAAGGTAACAGCGCTCCGTGCGCCTCGGCGTAGAGCCATGCTGGCCACACGACCACGGAAGATCTTTGGGGATGAAACGGAGAGGAGCACTGCCCCCTGGAGTCGGCCACGACGGGCAGGAGACACCTTTGCCGTGTTTGGGAAAGGCTGCTCTGCTAACTCATCCTGATGGCCACGTCACCCCTGGACACCTTTGGCCTCTGAGATGAAGTTATCATAAGGGACCGTCTCTTCCGAGGACAAGGCTGATTTCTGCTTTCCAAACTTCTAAAGGCAGTCCTCAACTTACAACCACAATTGGAACCAGAATTTCTGTTTCTAAGCACAAAGGTTGTTAAGTGAGTTGCGCCTGATTTTATGACCTTGTTTGCCGTAGATGCTAAATGAAGCACTGCAGTTGTTACGTGACTCATGCAGTCCTTAAGCAACCCCAGCTTCCCCCCCTTGGTTGTTGATAGCAACTGGGAAGGTCGCAAATGGTGATCACGTGACCCCGGGATGCTGCAACCGTCGGCGCCAAGCACCCAAATTTTGATTGTGTGACTGTGGGGATGCTACAATGGTTGTAAGTGCGAGGACTGATTGTAAGTCGCTTTTTTCAATGCCATTGTAACTTCGTGTGGTCGTTCAACGAACGGTGGTAAGTCGAAGGCTCCCTGTATTTCCTCCCCTTACTGTGAAGCCGAGGGCACATCGAGCGCCAGAGAACCAGGAGGATCTGTTCAGGCCACAGAGTGAGTCCGCAGCTCATGGCCCCCCACTTCTTCCATCACTGTTTCTCGATCGGGGGTGTATAACCTTGGCAGCCGTCAGACGCGTGGACTTCATCTCCCAGAATCGCTCAGCCAGCCGCCCAACCTGGGCAACTGGAAGAATCCTGGGAGTTGAAGTCCACACGTCTCCCAGCTGCCAAGGCCGGGCGTGCCTGCCCTCGATGAACCCCTCTGGTTCATTCAGGCGCCTCCCTGCCCCGCTTCCCATGCGTGGGCGCTGAGGCAGCCAGCCGTGCGGTGGCTGGACTGGCACCTCCTCTGTCCTGCTCTGGGCCTCCCCCCAGGCTGTTCCTTCCCGGACTCCTCCGGTCATCCTCTCCCCATCACTCCGGCCTCCTCCAGCTCCAGCTCCATCCCTTCCCCGGGAGTCCTTCTCTCTCTAATCCGTTGCCTCCCTTTGTCTCTCTTTTCCTCCGGGAAGGTCTCTCGGCCTCTGCCTCGCTGGTGTCTCTGGCCTGGACTCTAGCCTCTTACCAGAAGGTGCTGAGGGACTCCCGCGAAGACAAGATGCCCATGTCCTACAAAGGTGCCGCGGTCCAGATCCTGTGGCACCTCTTCACCATTGCCGCCCGAGCCATCGCCTTTGCCGTCTTCGCGTCCGTCTTCCAGCTCTACTTCGGCATCTTCATCGTTACGCACTGGTGCATCATGACCTTTTGGATCATCCAAGGCGAGACAGATTTCTGCATGTCCAAGTGGGAGGAGATCATCTACAACATGGTGGTGGGAATCATCTACATCTTCTGCTGGTTCAATGTCAAGGAGGGCCGGAGCCGTTGCCGCATGTCCATCTACTACGTCATCACTCTCTCGGAGAACGCCGCCTTGACCGGCCTCTGGTACTGGTTCCGGGAGCAGCATCTCATCTCCGAATTCTACGCCTTGATCATCGTCTGCATGGTGGCCTCCAGCTTCGCTTTGGGAGTCTTCTTCATGTTCATCTACTACTGCCTCTTGCATCCCAACGGAACCATTTTCGGGGCCCGGAGCACGGGCTGCCTCTGTGGTGAGGAGTCCACCGCAGTGCCCAGGGCCACGGGGCCTCCGCCGGATGTGATCACCAGCCCGCCACGCTCCTTGCCAAGGACTACAGGGGCAGAGAGGGAGGGGATGCCTGGCGACAGAGACAGCTGCGGGCCAATCTTTCAAGTCCGGCCCAGCGTGCCCCCCACTCCCGTTGCCCGGCTCCCACGGACAGAGGGGCCTGTCATTCGCATTGATTTGCCGCGGAAGAAGTACCCCGCCTGGGATGCCCATTTCATTGACAGGCGTCTGCGTAAGACTATCCTGGCTCTTGAGTACACCTCCCCTGCCACGCCGCGCCTCCAGTATCGCAGCATGGGCGCATCCCAAGAGCTGTTGGAGTATGAGACCACTGTGTGAACTGGCCCGGAGGCCCGGGTCTGGCGTGGAGGGACCTCTTCCTGA
Organism: Acrochordus granulatus; assembly: GCA_032468055.1. Taxonomy (NCBI): domain Eukaryota; kingdom Metazoa; phylum Chordata; class Lepidosauria; order Squamata; family Acrochordidae; genus Acrochordus; species Acrochordus granulatus. Next base: position 9,870 of record JANHZU010008997.1, on the reverse strand, counting down.
GCCCGTGGGTAGAACCAGGGTCCAAGCAGCCCAAGTGAGCAAGCCTTGGGGCCCTCCCAGTCTTCTTTGGGCGGGGCACCGGGTTGGTGTTCCAGGAAGCATCAGGCTGCCCCGTTCCCCGTTACTATTTTGGGTTGTTATTCCTCCTTCGCACCACGCCGACTGCTCCTGGCTCTCCCTTGCAATGGTGGCCAACTGGTGCTATTTGCTTTTCTCTCAGCTCATCATGTGGGCTGCGCAGTGGGGGAAGGGGTCAGCCCCCCAACCGGAAGCCCCATGGGCAGGACCCCAGTTTCTCCTCCTGCCCAGGTCATGTTGCAGGAAGGACACCACTCCCCAGCCAAGCCACTCTCAAAATACCTCACTGTGACCTGAGCCAAGGCCATCAAGGGCTTATTTTATCTCCGGTGCCCGGGAAATGGTTGGCTGAGGGTGGGTGGGTGGCAGGAGCGCCGCTCCATGGCGAATGGGAGGAGGAGGGGATCTGCGGGGCCCAAGGGAGCCCAGGAAACGGGGGGAGACGGCCGAAGGGCAGGAGGAAGAATGAAGTGCAGGCGGTGGGCGTCTTTCCGGGGTCGGGGTGGGAAGGATTGGTGCCAGGGCTGGGTATCTCTGGGCGCTTTGCTTTCGCTGGAGCAAGACCGGGAGGCTGCCGAGTTCTCGTGCCGGACAGCAGAGCTGGCACGGAAAAGCGGGACTGCTTGCCCTTTTTCTGTTGTCCCCTCGAAAAAAACGGAGCAGAAAGATTCCCCCGAGACAGGCAGACTTGGGGAAAGGTCCGTAGCGCCGTCGGGTGTCCTTCGTGGATGGGAGGGGGACGGACATGAGGACCCTCTGCCCCACTCCTCCGTCTCCTTGCCGACCTCCACGTGGCTTCTTGAGAATGGAGTGAGTGTTAAAGGGGGGGGCGTTAGGCTTGTCACCGCAGGAGGGGTGTCAGTATCAGCCTTCCCATGGGCGGGCTCCAGATGCGGTGGGAATCTGTAACGGGCTGTGGGGCTGACCTTGGGAGACAGGGAAGAAGCGCTGCCTGGGGATGGTCGGAGGAGAGGAGGCGTCGTGGCGGAGGAAGACCCTCGGAAAGGAACCCCCCTAATTTCTCGGGGTGAAAGAGATGGCGATGCGCACTAGAGACGTGCGATCTCCGCCCCCGTGTCCTATACAGCCCAAGAAACGAGGGAGGGTTCCTCCTGAGCCCCCTTCCCCACCCGTCATGCAGCTGAGGGCTGTGCCTTCTCTTACCTGTTGGTTTCTAGGCAGCATCTCGGCCACCCCCCGAGGTCATTCCCGTACATCGTTATGGAATCCAACTCCCAGAATCCCCAGCTTCCTTGTCTTAAAGGGATTTATGGGCATTCTAGGAGCTGCCGTCAGTGGAGGAACCCTACTGCACATGCAACTCCCCCCAAGGAATCCTGGGAATTAGCCAGATGGCGCCAAAGCAGTGGTGGTTTTCTATTCAGGGCATCTCAAGTTCACGACAGTTCCTGTCTCTGCAACCGATAAAATCATTGACTGTGCTGGCTGGGAATCATGGGGGCTGTAGTCTGAGAAAGCTCCACACGTGGTGTGAGATCCCAGTCTCAGTGGTTCTCAACCATCATTGCCAAAGTTCTGGCTGGCTGGAGTTACGGAAGCGTTGTTTTCCAGGACTACCCTTGGCTAGCAGGTACAGGTAGTCCTCGATTTACAACCGTCTGTTTCAAAGTTACAACAGCAGTGAAAAAAGTGATTTATGACCAGTCCTCACACATGCAACCATCGCAGCATCCCCATGATCGTGTGATCAAATTTCAGCTGCTTGGCCACAGGTGTGGATGGACGATGGCTGCTGCATCCCGGGGCCCCCCGATGGCCATTTGCCCCATTTCCGGCTTCTGACACTTCTGACAAGCCAAGTCAATGGGGGAAGCTGGATCCACTTAACATCTGCATGATTCACTTAACCACTGCAGTGAGTCACTTAACAGCCACGGCAAAATGGGTTATAAAATCGGGCATGACCCGCTTAACGACCACCTTGCTTCACAATAAAGATTCTGGTTGTAAGCTGAGGATTACCTGTAGAATCAATATACGTAGTAGATTCACAGCCCTGAATAGCGATGCGCTGATGTGGAGCTCTCGAGGGGCCGTCTGGTGGGAACTTCATCGCCAGCCACCGAAACCAAAAGTTTGGGGCGATGGTGAGGCCCTCGCAGGACACCCGGCAGCGCGGCTTCCCCCCTCCTCGGTCTCGGCATCCAGGGCGTCGCGCTGGAGAGGGGCTCACGGAAATCCCAGACAAGTCGGGAGCGGCTCTTTTGCCCGACTTAGCGTGTTGCGCGTAGGCATGCTTAAAAGGAGGGGAGGGGATCCCCACGCTGGCGCGCTCTGCCCAGCTGCTCACGGGTGGGATGCCCAGGAGGAACGATTGCAAGTGGAGGAGGAGGGTCATGAAATGAGCGGATCCGGAGCCCCCTCCGGGCAGGTTCGGCCGTTTTCCTCGACTCTCCCTCAAGCAAGTGAGGGAGGAACGTGTTGCAGCTCTGCACAACCGACAGTGTTTCGCCCAGCTGACGACTTTAAAATGTATGGACTTCGATTCCCAGAATCCTCCAGCCAGAAGCTGGCTGGGGGGCTTGTGGGAGTTGAAGTCCACACATTTTAAAGCTGCCAAGTTGGAAAAACGCGGTGGTTTCGAAGGCGCTGAAAAGTAAATCAGAGCTTGGCGATTCCTGGGTGGCATCAGACAGGAGACCCCGCAATCGTCACCCAAAAGTGGAGGGTGATTCTGTGCGCGCTCTGTTCCCCAGGCTTCAGCTTATGGGGCGCAGAGACCCCTATGGTGCAATTACAGTTGGTGCAAATTAGAAGGTTTTTAGCTTAATTGTTTGTCACAGGTGTACGCCGCCCGTCTCGCTTAGAAGTGACTGGAGGCAGCTTACAACCCCAGTAACAAGGTAAAACATTAAAATATTAGAATGATACATATCAGTGTAGGTATTAACAGTATTTTGATGGGGCTGAAGACGCGTGCAAAGTACGAACCCGGAACGCCCCTTCCATCGCTCCTCAACTCAGTCGGGGAGCTGAAGGAGCAAAACTGATCCGTTGCTGATCTGGGTGCTGCAAGGTGGCACGATTCAACTCTCCTTGCCCCGGTGTTGTATCTGGAGCTGAGGAGCAGCAAATTTCGAGCATAAAAATTTTTTTTTGTTCATCCTCAGGGGAATCGAGGGAAGCAGGAAGCAAACTCTTTAGCTCGGAGGCAGGAAAAGTGGGCATTGCGCCAAATGCCACTCGGGAGGGCACCCTGCTGGTGAAAGAAAAAGACCCGCCGGGAGGACTAAACGTCTCCCAGTGGCCCTTTTGCACCCCAGATCAGCAGTGAGAAGGGACCCGGATGAAGGGAAAGGGAAGGCGACCGGTGGCTGAGAAAAGAAAGAGCCGGCTTGCGCCCGAAGACGAAAACGGCGGCGTAAACAATTCTGACTGGTCTTCCGTGGCTGAGCGGATCCCTCCCTGCAGCCGGTCCCGTTCAAGGGTGAAGCGATCGACCTCCTCGCGCGGTCTCCGCCGGTCTCCTGGGTTTTCCTGATGCGGCCGGGTCGCGAACGGGGCGCAGGCAGGCGAGCGCTGCGAATTAAGGAGCAGGAGACGGGCTTAGCCAGGAATTTGAAGCAGGTGCCGGGACCAAATTCCCAACTTTCTTCAGCACGTGGGGTGGGGGCAGCCCTGGATCCCTCGCTGCAAGTTTGCAGGAACATCCCAGCGGATATTTTCTTTCTCCTTCCGTTCAAAATAAAGCTGCCCTCGGGTTGAGTCCAGCTCCTGGCGACATCGCGGATGCGTCTCAGGGGTTTTCTAGACAACAGAGGAGGGCTTGCTTCATGCCCACAGCTCTGGTCTTAGATCCAAGCTTGTTTATCTTGGTCAAGATCAGCCAAGGAAGGGATTGACGCGTTTTGCATGGAAAGGTTTGCTTTTATAAATCTCGCAAGGTTCCTCTGCAGTGGCCACAGCGCCATCCATTTCTGGTCCCCACATCTTGGGCTCTTCTCCCCTCTAGTCCCCCTTGCAGGGGAGCGGCTTGGTGCCTTCTCCAGCCTGAACCACAGGTGCTTTGAGATTTGCATAGAAATTGTAAATCGCAGGATGTGCTCAAGCATCTCAGCTTTCCCAAGGGTTCAGCGAGGCCTGACAATCAGTGTGCTCTTTTTTAAGACACCGAGATCTCGGTCCAGGTGGCCAGCGCATCCTAAACTAGTGGCTGAAGCCACCTTCAGGGCGGCAGAGCCATGGGACCAAGCCTAGGAACAGGTTTGCTTGGCCATGGAAGCTCCTCCTGGGCCATTCGGACAGAGGAAGGGTTGTAAGATGCATTTTGGAGAGATGGCCAACACGGGAAGGAAATAGAGATGCAGGCTGGAGGCTGGGAACCTGCAACTGGGGAGACATCAAGTAGGAGGTAGGAGGCGACGTGGTTCATCAGGCAAGAAGAAGGATGGAAGAAGCACCATCAGCTGTGAGGTCCTTGGTGCTCTCTGAACCTGGTTATTTTTTTGCAGACATTTCACTATCCAACTAGGTAACATCATCAGTGCTAGAAGGGAATGGGGTTTGGTGGTAGTCTACTGCCCTCTGACTCCTGTTATGATTACCGGCAGGCTGTGGATCTTCCCTGAGTGAACCTCTCTCTTATACCAGGAACCACATACCAGGACCCTACAATCAACTTATGACCTTCTGTTCTGGATTCTGGTTTTTTGAACCTTGGGCTACAGGTTCTGTATGATCACTGATGATGTTCCTTAGTTGGGTCACGAAACGTCTACAAGAAAGCAACCCAGCTCAGAGAGCGCCCAGAACTTCACAGATCAACCCTGAGCTACAAAGATTCTCTTCCTTTGGCACCATCAACTGCGCCGAGGTGGCGGTGATGGGCTTCTCTCCTCCCGCCTCTCCTCTGTCGATTCCGTCTTCCCCTCCACAATGGAGATTCTCCATATAGGGGAAAAAAGCAGGAAATGATGGAATTGCAGCCTCGAAAGGGGCCACAGAGATCATCCAGCTCAACTCTGCGCAGTGTTCAGCACCACCAATTAAACTCCCCAGGAGAGACGGATCTCCACCATCTTTGTAGATGGTGAGATGGAGAACCCACCTTGAATTTTCCGCTGAGGGACCAATCTTGTTATTGGAAACCCCCCCATGTTTATTCTTGTTTTATTATTGGAACCCCCCCCATGTATTTAAAAGAAATCTGGGAACCTGTGACTTCTACCTGTTGTTGCTGTAGCCACAGTGAACGGCTCTGGCTTCTCTTCCGCGCCACCTTCCCTTTGTGTGCCCAGACGCGTCTCCCCGCGTCCCCTTTCCTTCCTCCTGAGCTGAAGCAGCAAGAAGGTGCAATGGGGCAGACAGTTCCTTCCCCGAAGGGGTTTTGGGGCCGAGCAACGGGGTCTTCCTGGTGCTGTTTTGAGGCCTCCCGGAAGAACCCAAATCAATCGACCCAAAGCAGGCCGAGAATGGAGGTCAGCAGATAGAGGACCAGGCCACCATTGCTGCCACCCGGCTGGCTGCTTGCCCAGGACCAAGCCTGCTTGGTCTGTGCCCCGAGCAGCCTGGCAATAAGCCACCTTCCACGGGGCCTTGAAGGAAGCTGCAGGCAGAGGGTTCAAGGCGTCTGCGGCCGATTGCCGGCCCTGCCGCCTCTCTCTGAGCGGATGCGGCATGGAAGCGTAACCGCCTTTTTCAATTGCCAGTCGGATGAGCCCCCGTTGCGACGCAAGCAGCCGCGGCTTCTCCGGCCATCCGCAGCACGCAGCTTTCCTTTTTCCCAGCGCTAAACTTCTTCCACAAATGAAGCTCCAGGTAGGACTTGAGCGCTGATGGATCCCTGCGTGCTGTTTCCCCGGCCACGGTGCGGAGGTGGCTTGTCACCGTCTTTTTCCTTTTTCCCCAGTCTAGCTAACGGATCCTGGCTTTTCCGGTGGTCTCTGCTCCTGCTCCTGCTCCTGCTCCTAACCAGGTCAGAAGCTGCGGAGCTGTCGGAGATCAGCCACTTCCGAAAACTCGCTGCGCCTGCCGGAACAGCTCAGGTGCATCCCCACAACAGCCTTAACCTGCTGGCCGAGCGAAGCCCCTTTCCCAGTTTGTGCGGTACACAAAGCTGCGAAATGTGCGCTGTTAGCACGTTCGGCATGTGGCGAGAGAGCGGTCACTCGTCATTGACCGATTGCTGAGGCCTACTGGGGCTCAGTGCAGTATGCTGTGTGGCTCCAACCCATTTGGATGGGGGACTCGTTCAGTGCATTGCAGCAACCCAGAAATGGGTCAGCTCGGTACCCAAGCCCAATGGGTTGTGCGGATGCAGTTACAAGACCTCAGGTTTGTTGTCGTCGTTATAATGCAACCTTTGATGGGTTGAAGGGCCACAATGCCCAGAGGTTTCAGCCGGGGGTCCCGAAGGACACCAGGTGGGTGAAACCTGGGGCATAACTGGTCAGGTTACCACAGCTGCATACAGCTGATGGTCACTGCTGGCTGGCTGGCGTGGCACCCTTTGAAGGTGGCACCGTTGTGAAGGCAAGCGCGTGTATGCAATTCCCAAGCGGCTCAGCTTGTCCTCCCTCCTCCCTGCCCCATGCTCTGGGGCTGCGGCGGGGATGCACCCTTGCAGGCAGAAGGGTGTACGGGTGTGTTCACGTAACACAGCCACCAGGTTAGATGAAGACCTTTATTCAGATGCTAAAACTGAGATTAAATGTGTTCAGTTTTTCTGTGGATTAGCAGGATGCGCAAGCCCTCTCTGAGGGTTTATACAGGTAGTCCTCGACTTATAACCATTTATTTAGCAACGGTTCAAAGTTATGACAGCGCTGAAAAAAGTGACTTACAACCAGTCCTCGCACTTACGCCCACTGCAGCATCCTCATAGTCACGTGGTTGCAATGTGTGTGCTTGGCAACTGGCATCCGTTTACAACGATTGCAGGGTCATGCGACCGCCATTTGTGAGCTTCCCACCCATCTCCTAACAAGCAAAGTCAACGAGGGAAGCTGGGTGTGCTTAATGGCCATGTGATGGTCTCAACAACTGCAGTGATTCACTTAACAACCATGGCAAAGAAGGTTGTGAAATTAAACACAACCCGCTTAGCGACCGCCTTGCTCAGCAACATCACTGAACGACTACCTTGCTTAGCCACAGACATTCTGGTCCCAATTGGGGTCGTAAGTTGAAGACTACCTGTAGTTTAATGCGCCGTTTCAGAAAACGGGTGAACTTGGCAGCGAGGTCGCTGCGTGCGTGCAGTGCGAGCCAGACAGACTGTGCGTTGTGTAGAGAGGTTTGCAGTCTCCGCGCCGGTTGGGCTCCTGCTCCGTGACGACTCATCTCCCAGCGATCCGGGGAAAAGAACTTCGGACGCGCTTTGAGGGGCTTCCCTTGCTTCTCCTCGGACTACATGCTCCCGTCGAGCATTCCTTCCCGGCAGAGCCGTAGGTTAGTCTCCTCTTCCGCAGCTCGGTTCGGTTCGGTGGGACTTGACGGTGCTTCAGGCAGGCGCTTTTACGAGCGCGTAAAGTGTAAGAAGCAGCGGCTGGGGATTCTGGGAGCCGAAGTCCCCGGTCTGAAAGTTGCCGAGGGTGAGCAACGCTGCCGAAGATGACTGGGTGTGGGGGACCCAGCCCTCGCCTCTGACCGGACTGTCAGCAAGGGCCCCGGGGTGCAGGGGCCGCCCGTCGAGCGCCTGGCCTGACTGCTGGGCACCCGCGACATAACGTGGCAGCAGCGTGGAGAGGGCTCACCTGGCTGAGCATTTCACTTCCTTGATCTCGTCCCGTGTCACCGCGTTTTTACTCCTGTTTCCTTTTGCTTCCGTTCACGAGCCTCCTCTCGCGCGTGTCGTGCTTCTGGGCGGCATCCCAGCAGCCACAAAAAGCCTTCTTGGAAACACTCGAAAGGGGCACAAATTAACCCTCCTCTGAGAGTCCAGGGAAGGGCATCGGATGGCGAACAATGGAGCTCCCTTGCCTGACCGCTGCCCCCTTGCAGCCCCCGGGCCTGTGGGCACAACCGGGTTTTAAGGGGCTCCCAGGAGGTTGGCAGAGATTGGGCAGAGGACGATCCTCCGCAGGGCGGGTGTCACGGCAAACAAGCCCCCCTGCTGGGCCCTCCCCCTCTCTTTGCAACATGGGTTGTTCTGTGATAGAAGTAGAAACGGGGCTGCGTGAACCGTGCAAAACCGGGACGGGGTGTGAAACAGGGGGCCTGGTTGCTGGCTATTGAACCCTCCCCCCCTGCAAGGAGGTCGACACCCATCTTCGGGGGACAAAGGTGCAAAGGTGACCCACCCGTGCAAAAAAGCAGAAAACCGCCTCCTCTTACCTGGTGCTGTTGGGCTGGCTTGGACAGGGACCATGGGAGTGGTAGTACGACCCACCTGAAGGTCAGGGAATTGAGGAGGACGTATGGGGGGCTCTGCTGTCCCTGGGCAGCGCTTTGCTTTTTCTTTTTTCTTTTCGCCCTTCCAGCCTGCCTTGCAAGAGGAAGGCCGGCAGGCAGCGTTGTGAAAGTGGGCTGGGGTCTGCGTTGGGTTATGGAGGGGGCGGATGTTGGACAGAAGCTGACCAAGATCAGGAGGAAGGTGGGACGTCTCTGCCAAGCAACCCCTCTCACGGGAAGGGGAAGTGCCGGGTCGCTGCAGCAGACGCCTCTGGCCACTGGTCGCCACAGACTAACCCGACTCTCCCGGGTAGGAAGGGGGATTTCTTTGCTGAAGGCTTGTTCGGTGTGTCGGGCTCTGCGTGCACACACCGCAGCCAGGGCTGTTGGCACCGCGGTTGTGGTCTCCTGGCATCAACTGGAAATGGGGCTGAAACCCCGAGCTGAGTGATTTCAACCTCAGCCCCTTTAGAGATGTGGGCTTCAACTCCCAGAATTCCCTGGCCAGTCCACAGCAGTCACTTAAAGACTGTTCACAGTCACAAAAGACCCTCCCGGAGTGACTTTCGACCTGTTTTTGGAGCTATGATGTCCCCCCACATAACACACACAGGACGTGGTCCCACAATTGCATTTTGGGCACTTGGCAAGTGGCTCATCTTTATGGCTACTGGCAACGTCCCACAGTCACCTGACTGCAACTTGTGGCATTTTTAGCCGGTTGCCAGCATTTACTTTTAGTGTCTGGCAAAAAAAAAAAAACAATGGGGAAAATGGATTCACTTAACGACCACCATAAAAAAAACACAGTCACTTCAAACCCAGTCATAGAATGCCTGGACTTACGACCACAACGACTCATGCTCATAAGTCCAGGTGCAATTCTGATCGTGCATTATCCGTACCCTGTGCTGGGAGGAGACACTGGAGGCTGTAGTCCAGTTGGGGAAGGGTCACTTAGAGAGGCAGGACACCCGCAAATGTCCAAGAACCTCCTTGATTTGGCTGGCCACTTTGAGGTGCGCTGGGCCGGGTGACGGGGGGACCAGAACTGGCTCGTGGCCCGGTGGGCATCGCGCTGGCATTTTCCCAGAGCCCAGACACCGTCCCTTTCGCCTCCCCGCCGGGCTGCAATGTGGCCCGCCCTGTCCCGCGCATGGATCTGATCACGCCTCCTGCAAACTCTCCAGGCAGACGTGTGAGAGGCGAGGCGCGACCAGGGTCTGTATCAAGACTCTTTTGTACACCACAAACTTTTTTGTATATTTTTAATTCTGCTGAAACATGGTAATAAATTCATTTCAATAAAAACTGTCTTGAAGGGTTTGTTTTTCCCCTCCTGGTGTTTCCGGCAAGTGCCAGGAGAGCCCTTCCTTCCTTCCTTCCTTCCTTCCTTCCTTCCTTCCTTCCTTCCTTCCTTCCTTCCTTCCTTCCTTCCTT
>JANHZU010008995.1:257525-267533 GCA_032468055.1 Acrochordus granulatus | reverse complement strand
CAACCCAACCCCAGATCTAAACCCCCACGGGTTCAATTCCTTAGTCTGTAAGATTAACATGAAATAGGTAAAATAGACTCCTCCTGAGTAAAAGCAAGAAAGCTGATCCCACCAAGAGCCAGGGGTTGGTTAAAACGATTATAATTGGGGAGTTAAAAACCTGGTGATTGAGTTGAAGCTGTTTTGGTGATGTTTCGATGCTTCGGTAACTGGGCCCCAGGTGCTCGGCCAAGCGTTCCATGCCGACATCTGGAACCCGTTTGCAATACATCACTGTCAAAATTGCTTTCTATACGTATCTGCATTTACACATTAGTTACCCACGCAGCACTCATCAAAAAAGCTGAACAATCTTGACACGGTGTCCCTGGTGTAACTACAAAGGTGAACTGAAGTTGGGAGGCAGACCTTCGCGTCACTGTCTGCTGCGCTTGTACAACAGGAAAGCTGATTAAAACTGAAAGGAAAAATGCATTGTCAGTTTCTGCTTTGTATGTTTCCCCCCCCTACCTATTTGGGGTATGGAGATGCAGAAGTCATCTTCGGCTCTCTTTCTTCAGCGTGTGGCTGGGTCTTTATTTTGAGATTGTTGGCCTTGTGGTGAGGTCGATGGTGACCTTCAAAAGTGGCCGGTGGAAGATTTGTGGGGCTGATGCTGTAACCAGTTGTGTGAGCAGCATTTTATTGCTGTGGTGGTGGTGAGGGTCCACACCTGAATACTTTTTCTTAAAAAGGCTGCATTCAAGGGGACAGTAAGTTGAGGTTCGAACATCTGCAGAGGAGCTGCTTGATTTTTTGGGGACAATTCTGGAGGCTTATTCAAAAAGGTACAGAAAGATTAACAGAAAGCTTCCCATCTCCTCTGGGGCGAATTTAATTATTTTTAAGGCATCAACCATTGTGCTGCCTCACAAATACCTTGATTGCTAAGTCCTGGAGGGGGGCTTTTGGGAGATAGCCTACAAGCCAAGAGCTGTCCACTCCAGTTTCACTATATTGAAGAAGGGTAGATAGATGGACAGGACCAGTGTGATAACACGAATGCCCTTGGAAAAGCAATGAGTTATTACCAAGACAAAGACAACTTAGCAAGCATTTCTCTACGCCATCATCATGACTCAAACCTGACTTGATGGCTTTGCATTAACTAACTGAGATTGGTGTGTGCATTTGGGGGAACAGGAAAGAGCATTTGATGGGAAGGAGCATCTGGGAAAATCGACCTCTCTGAGAAACGGCTTCTTGACAATGCAGCAACAAGCATGTTCAGGGGAAAAATCCGAAAGCTTCCCCATGCTTTCTATGGAGAATTCAAGAATGGGGCTAATAGTTTTAGGCTAATAATCCTAAAAATTCATAACTATAATTGGAGCGCAAACAAAATCCAGAGTTCAGCTGGGAGTTCCCCCTTCAACCCCTTCCTGGTTTGGGGACAAAACGCTGAAAAATAAAGTAGGAATGTGAAATGTGAAAGCTACATTTCAAATGTGTCAAGGAGGATCCTCTTTGAGTTGGCTCACTCTTTCTCTTTCTTTAGTGACCTTCGACTTGTAGGGCTTCAATGTGGCTCTTGCTTACTTATTTGTGAATATCCCTTTTTCCCCCCAGGAAGCACAGTCAAATAGGTTAGGAACAACAAAGAACCAGAGCAATTTAAGGACAAAATTTTCACCGATCAGTGATCAAAATCAGGAATCAAAACCCAGGTATCTTTGTGTCAGGAAGAGCGCAATATATCAACAATTGCAGTCTTCAATTGCACTAAAGTGGAAATGATTTGATAAGATCAATCAGCTGCTTGAAGAATAGAGCCCAGGGTGGCTCCAATGCTTCCTGTGAATCTTAAATTAAAAAACCCAATTTCACACATCTACTCAGGGTTGCTACATTTGGCAGTCTTGTGGGAAAGTTTGTGAGATCTAGGTGTTCTTGGTGTTAGGGGGTAGGGAACTCCAACTTTATAATCTTATTTTAATACTTAGCTGCCCATATTTGGACTACAGGTCTGAGTTTGTAGCTCTCTCGCACACATCTGTCACTTTAGCTTGGAGTTTTGGATTGTCACTGGAGAGGGGAAAGCTGATTGTTATGTCTCTGTTGTGATTTTGCTTTAAAAAACTGATCAGACCGGTTACATTAAACCAGTATGGCATTGTGCAACATAACCCATGGTGTTTCTTGGTGGACAGCATCCTACTGGTACAATATCAATAAAAAAGCATATTTGTGATTCAGGGTTGAACTGTGGGGTCTTAGTGCTCTTTGAGCTTGGTTGTTTTCTTGCAGATGTTTCATTACCCAACTAGGGAACATCATCCATGCTATTAGGGAGTGGAGTTTGCTCTCTGTTTATATATACCAGTGGCTGCTTGTAGTGGGAGTGTCCTTGATGGTTCCTCGATTAAGCTGTATGCTATCTTTGTGCATCCAGCTTTTAAAAGAATATACAGAACTGAAGTGGCTTTGGGAAGCATGGAAGGAGAGAGTTAAACACATAGTGAGTTGCATTCATTTCTATTCCCATCGGCTTTTGAGAGGCACCTCAAAATTTACAGCCGGGTTGTCACTTCTGCAGATTTGCAAGTTGAGGTTCGGATGCCATTTGAATCATAGGGGCAGATCTAATTGGATAATATTACAAATCCTGCAATAAAAGGGGGGGGGAGGTGGAATGAATGGTGAGTTTGTCAGCATATTCCAATTACTGTTGTTTACAGCTATTAATAATAAGCCCCGTCAAAGCGGGGGAAATATTTACCCAGGTGAGTTGGGCGCTTTGTCATTGTGGGCCCGAATAAGCTTGAATCAAATCAAGAGGGTTGTGTTGCAAAGCGTGTGACCCTTGGAAAATGAAGTTCAGGATTAGTATTTAATCTTTGTCTTCCAGTTTGTGTTTGTTGGCTTTGTTCATCTGGGGTTTGGGCTATTGCTCTTGCAATCCATAAGATTCCTCCTAACCTACGAAGACCGTTTGGCTGAGATCGAATGGGATGTCCTAGTTGTGGATTTGCCAAAAGGGTTTGTACGCATCTGGGTTTTTTGGGGGCGGGGGAAGAAAGGCGGGATCTTTACAGAACAGGATCTAAACACAGCTTGTAGAGCATTTTAGGGTCTTTTCAGTGAGTTGTTCGTTAAAATGGTGTCCTTTCTCTTGTGTTCTTCTGGAAGGGGCTGAAGGTCTTGCTTTAAGAAAACACAAGAAAGTAAAATCTAAAAGTGAACTGGGAACATCTTAGAAAGGTCTGTTCTCTGCCATCTCAGGCAGGTTTTTCTCCTACATTTCTAGGTGAATCTTGGTTGACAGTTGGCCAACCCAGAAGGACATTATTTGTAGGATTGCATTTCCCTGCTTATTTCTACCCATTCTATCAAATCATGCAAGGTGGTCATGTTCTGGGTCCCATCAGGGCCAGGAAATATGCCTTCTCCACTGCAGGATCTGCTTTTTGGAGCACCATAACCCCTGAATTTTGCTTGCCCTCATCCCTGCTGGCATTTCATAAGTCTTTGAAGACCTGATGTTTTTTTTCCTGCACATGGAACCTGAAGGTTGGATGAGCAGTCAATGTCATTTTTCTTAACACATCGTATGGATAGGGATTAAATTGTCTTCGGGCACCATTATGCTATCATTGGGTCATAATTATTTGCTGCTTTGTTTTTATTGAGCCCGGTGGTTTTGCATCACAATTGGAAGAAGGTGGCTCTATACTTTCAATCAATCAATAGGGCCATCTAGTTGATGTGCCCAAAGGTGAGAAAGGCCTCTTTGCTTTCTCGTGGAGTTTAAATGGCAGTTTGGTTTGAGCTTCTTTTGCAAAACTCAGTGGGTAGAGTTGCATTCCTTAGAATGACCAGTTGTGGGATAACTTTGGAGGATGTTTAATTTGGGAGAGGTTGGGACACCAGTGTAGCAAAGGATGGGTCTTCAAGCACAGCTTCTAGCTTTCCAGTGGGGTTTTCCTGCTGCTTGCTGGGTTGAGTTGAGTTGAGTTGCGTGGGCCTTCTTTCTTTTTCAGTTCCTGGGGCCAAAGAAGTGATCCCATAAAAACTGGGTTAAAAACAGTCCCAGTCAGGGATCACTGATTCTCGAGTGAGCCAGAAAGTTTGCTGCTGGTAGGAGGAGGAGGCCTGGCCTGCCAAGCTGTCATTTTCAAACATCTCCTGTGGAACGCAACTAGCAGTTGTGATTTTGTTCCGTAATTCCCATGGCACCCTGTCCTATGGATGTCCTAGTTAAATAAGAAAGTCACAGAACAGTGGAGATGGGTGATGCATGAACGGAGCCCAGCAGCTGTGCTTGAAGTGTCCCATGGAAATGTTTTCACAGATGGGAAACTTTCTGAAATAAATAGACCATCCTCCCCTGTTGAAGATTTCTTCCAGTCCTCTTCTGCTTTTTCATCCTGCTTTGTCGCAGCGTGCGTCAGCTCCGCGGCTTTGCATCTGAGCCTCTGTGGCCTTCGAGGGGCGCTTGTCTCTTGCTTTAATGGACTTCTGCTCCTTTCTTTTTGCATTAAATTTATATCCCACCTTCCCAGCTGTCATGATTCACTGGCGGACAGAGTTTGCTATGGGATTCATTATCCATTCTGTTGCGGCCCTAAGGCCAAATTTGGAGGTGAAGCTTCACAGATACAAATGTGGGCTTTTCAGGTTCAGATCTGAGAAACTCCTCTCTATAGAGACACCACCATTTCTTTGATGTGCAGAGTTTCTTTGTCTGCAGCTCCTGTCTAAAAGTTCAGGCAGGGTTTTTGCAATTGCTCCTTTTTTTCTGGCTAATGATTCAAAAGATTTGGCATTTTGCAAGGGCTTAAAGCGGAACAGTTGCAAATGTCTGATTTGGAGGTAGCTTTAACCAAACACTCTGCTTAAGGGGGATTAAAAACGGAGGATGGAAAATGTGCCAAATGGCTAAAATTCTAATTAAGCCATTGCAACTCAACAATTCCAAACAATGAGGCAACTACTGAGTGTGAGGGTCATCTGCAAATGGAATAAAGAGGTATGAAAATGGGTGTAACTTTTAGAGTGATTGTGAAAGATTTTCGATAATGGCAACTAAATAAATAATTTGCCATGGTGTGCTGAAAACATCCTAGGCATTGCTAATGTTTTTTTTTAATTCCCACACTGTCTTTTTCTTCCCACTTTTAGGCATCCTTTCTAGATAGCCTCTTCATTCATTCAATTAGGTAAAACTGACATTTGAGAAACCTATCCTGAAGTTTGCTTTGTGATCCTTGCAGTCTAAATACTCTCAAAAGCTTATGCAAACCAGCTTTGGCACAGTTATATCTCTTCCCTCAACAATTTCTATTTTTTGATATGAGGAAGCTTATTTTTAACAGAAATACACGCCTAGAGGGAGGTTGAAACCTGGAGAGACCAAATGTTCTTACGTAGTTGACAAGTAGCTACAGCACAGATGGGCTGAGATGGAGTTCTTTCTTCTTCAGACCTGCTCTAATAGCTTGGAATTTCTTTTCTTTGCAATCCAAGAGGTCGATGTCCTTGATATCTGTTCTGCTAAAGGCACCAATCAGGGCATACATTTATGAAAAGAGGAAAGAGATGAAGCTGAAGCTCTTTCGCCATTCTAGGTTTTCCTCTTCCTGGCTGGTCCTCCGATAGCAATGCTTGTCTTATTGAAGCCAAACATCACTGTACATGACAACTTCACTCAATTGTAGCTGGCTGCTACTGCATTATTCTGCAGAGAAACATTGGATCCACTTTGGCCATGACACTCAATTTGACTGTAAAACACATTCATGTTGACACTGCATCAGTTTTCAGAAGCATTACATGCATACAAGAGCATATCTTTTTCCTTCTTGTGTCCCTCTCTCTGCTTGGTATTATTTGGTTTATTTTTTGACTTGGAGCTGAGGCTATTAGAAATGCTCAACCAATATGGATTTGTTCAACAAAGCAATAGGGTGACAGCAATCTTTTTTAGCTCATGGATATGAGGCATGGACCACCCCTTAGCTCAGGAACCATATCCTTTGGTACTGTATCCAACAGTAGAGGATTAATGTAGCTCAAGTTGAGCTGTTGGGTTCTTGATGTCCTCTGAGCTTCATGGTTTTCCTGAAGACGTTATCAGTCTAGGGAGCCTCATGTCATTTGCAGGAAAACCACCAACCTAGGAGAACACCAAGAACCCAAGTCACATATTTTATATTCTAGTTGGATTCTTTCTAAAACAAATGATGGTTCAAAAGAAAGAAGGATATACAAAACACATGAGTGTAGGGCATCTGGTAGTGCAGTCCTATTTCCCAGATGCATCCCACCAAACATAAGGTTGCAGCATCAGGAGAGTGCTTGAATGGTTACCTCACTTGGAGAGCTAGTGGGATCTTGACATCTCCTCTGCTGCACTCTTTTTGCTGGAAATTTGCAGAGCCTTAAATGATCAACCGTCTGCAAGGGAGCACCTCTCCTTGGCTCAAACTAGCAGCCTCATCATGCCATTAGTCAAGGCAAAGTAGTGTAGAGGGGATACTGTGTATCCTTTTGAGCTGAGACTGAATACTTCCTTCAGTCTCCTTTCTTCCTTTCAGCTGGATCTTGGATTTGGTTATTTTTTTTAAATTGTTTCCTAACAATCTGTCTTAGTGCAGATGAGACCTGATTCCAGATTGTTGGTCAATCTGTACCTCAGGGGCCATCACCTGCAAGACAGGTGAGTTAATCTTCTGGGTTTTGTAGTGGTAGAAGAAGAGATACTCCTTAGTTTGGCCAATGCAATCAGGATGTTGATTATAAAAAACAGATCTAATGGAAGAGTATATATATATATAAAAATCTAACCTCTGTGCAGCCAGGCAATTTGAGCAGCGAACAGACTCTTTATATATAGTCAGGAAGAGGGAGACTTCCCTCCCAGAAGTTGTAAGATCCTGGGAAGAGGAACCAAGGAGATCTCTTGGGGTTTCTTTACCCTTCTGGGCAGTAAGGCAGATCCTTGCTTTCCTTTGTTTTACAGATCTAATGCTCATATAATATGCCCCACAATTTTGCTTGCTGGTTTGTCTTTAAAGATCTATCCCAAACTGTGTTTGGAGAAGACAAAATAATACCAAGTAGTAAAGAACAATTGTGGATGGGCTGTCAGGCTCGAAAAAGCAGACTGAGAAGTGTAGAGTTCAGTACTAATTAGTTTATTGCAATATGCCCGTTCTACAAGAATTTCTTCAGACTGGTAGCTCCAGCCTGGAAAAGACTAGAGAAGCCTCAAGGTATCATGTGTGTTAATCCTTCTCTTTTATGTTTACTTAGCAATGCCAAGCTAATCTTCTGTTTCAGTTTTCTTCTCACCTTGGACAATTGCCCTCCAACACTGTGGGGAGAAAGAACATATTGCCAAGTCCTGATATAGCTTTACAAATACACACATGCACATATGTACATATACATACACACTGCAAACTACATGTGTTTGTGTTATCCTTGATATTCTCTGAACTGGATTGTTTACTTTCAGACATCTCATTACTCAACTAGGTAACATCATCAGTGCCAGGTAGTGATCAAGGATGATCAACAGTACACTCATGATGTTACCTAGTTGGGCAATGAAATGTCCGCAAGCAATCAACCAAGCTCAAAGAGCACCAAGGACCTCACAGTTTAGCCCTGAGCTACAGATATCCTCTTTTATTGGATACAGAGAGAGAGAGAGAAAGAGAAGGGCAGTAAGACTGCTGTGGAAAAAAAATCATTTTGAGACAAACTCCTTCAATGGAGGATCAGTGACGGAACTTGAAAATGTCTCTGGAGTTTTGCTTCTGATCTGGATTTTTCTCACCAGCCAACATGCTGTCAAGAACTTTGTGCTGTAGCAGGTAGCGTGTTAAACTCATGCTGAGAAGATCAGGGTTCAAATACCCATCCAGCCATGAAGCTCAGGGAAGAGATGTCAACCTTTCTTCTTCATAGTACAGTTTAAAGTGCTGTGAGATTCTAATATTTAGGCTCTAGGGCAATTTCCTCCATTTCCTTTTTTACCAGACTTTAGTTTTATAGAAAGGTGCTGAGAAAAACAGTTTGAAAAGATGCCTGTCTCTTGTCACCTTACAGCAGCTTGCAGATTTTTATCTACAGTATAGGAAAACCTCCTTCTGCCCCTTCCACCCACCCAAAGATGTCCTGTATTCTATGACTTAAAATTAGTTAAATGGTTTGGTCAGAAGAAAAATAAAAGTAGAAATAACCATTGGCAAATCTACAGAGAAAACATCAATAATAAAACACAAGTTCCCTTTTTTGAAAGAGAACACCCAATATAAACCCTGCTTAAGTTTATGAAGTTCAAATCGAATTTCTTATATATTCTTATCATTAGCAGGTGAAGATAAGCAAGTGAAAAATTAGTTTGCTTGCCCTGTTAGAGCAAACTTACCTACTTTTTGCATTTAATCTAACCTGAATGTTGCAAACCTAATTCACCTTTATATATGTACACATATTCATCCTTCTCTGAATGCTGTGATGCACTTATTGATCAGAAGAAAAATGTACATGATAATGAAAATTGCTCCAAAAACAAAAGTGAAAGGTTTACAGAAATACCTACGTAAGGAATTAGATAGTAAAGTATGGTGTGTTAGGAGAGACTGACAGTTTCGTATTGATTCCCAGCAATTGCTGTTAGGAGATCTTTGGACACCTGTTCAGCAGAGAAAATGCAAATGGGAAAAACTGCAGACTGGGGAATAAATCCAGGAGTCTTAGGAGCTCTGAGGTGTCTCCATTAGCCCTTCTTTGACCAGAGTGTTGGAAGGCAAGAGAGTGTCCTCTTTAATACCTTATAACAAGTATTGGAGAGTTGAGTTGTCACATAATCTTAGAGTTGAGCCATTGAAGGCACCTAGTGTCTGCTCAAGTGTGCAGCTCAAAGCATTCTGATGGCCATCCAGGTTGAACCCATCCAATGAAATGGACCCATCGATCAGTGGTTCTACTCTCAAATAGCTCTTACTGTTCAGTTTTTCCTGATGTTCAATCTGGATTTGCCCTTGCGTAGTTCCTCCCTGTGGGACAGTTCTGACCTTCTTCTATAATGTGCCTTCAGATATTTGGAAAGGGCCATCATATTTCATGTCCATTTTTATTCTGAATGTTCTCCCTTCCTTCTGTCTCCCTTCATTGGCTGTTGTTTCTCTTCCTCTTTTTCTGAATCCATTCCTCATTTTCCAAATGTTTCCTACACTTTTGCAAGGAGGGAAGGTTCACTCCTGGTGATTTACAGATTATCCTTCTGTTGATGCAGCCTAAAATACCATGGGCTTTTCTTTTTTGAAGTTACATCCCATTCATGATCTATGTAATCAGCCAACACTGCAAGCTTTGCATTCTCTTTCGCTTGTTGGCCGGTCTCTTCTGGGGATTCTTACTTTCCTTTTTCTTTATTTTAGTTCTTGCATATTCTGATTCCTGTATCTATGGTTCTCTTTAGACCTCAGCCACTCATTGCAGGCCCATTAGTGTAAGAAATGCTGTTAATTCTTAAAATGCCAACCTTGTGCAACTTTCATAGTATCCTTCCTGTTCTACTAGCTTTAGGACACAAAGCTGGGTTGTGGGTTTGTGAGAGGTGCATGTAATAGAGTAGGTAAGAGGATCAGAGCTGAAGTTGTATGCAAGTGAGGTTTGTGTGACTATATACATATGCAATATGTGCGTGTAAGTTGCAGACCATGCTTGACAACCCATAAATATCCACTAGCTTTGGACATGAACAATATTTTTCTTCCCACTTGTTAGTATAACATTTGCCTTGTATTTTTCTTTTGAATGAGAATAAGTAGGCTGTAGTTTCAGGGAAATGAGCTTCTCCACATTTAGGAAGGAAGGAAGGAAGAGGGGAGGGAAAGGAAGGGAAGGGAAATGGAGGGAAGGAGAAAGGAGGGAGGGAGGAAAGGAAGAGAAGGAAAGGAGCGAAGGGAGAGGGGGGAAGGGAGGAGGGAAGGAAGGAAGGGAGAGGGGAGGAAG
>JANHZU010008995.1:227816-243692 GCA_032468055.1 Acrochordus granulatus | reverse complement strand
ATTATTTTTATAAATAACTCAAGGCAGTGGACACACACACACAACATTCCTTTCTCCTCTTATTTTTCCCACCATAACCCTGTGAGGTGGGTTGGGCTGAGAGAAAATGACTGACCCAAGGTTAAAGTCATCCACCTTTCATGCCTAAGGTGGGACTAGAACTCACCATCACCTAGTCCACGATTATTCCCAGAGGAAGCCAAGAAATCTTTCAGAGATCTCCATCAATACTCATGGATGATTGTCCTCAATGCTTTTAGTGCCTACAAATAGACTGCCATTATCCAGGTATCCATAAGTAAGTCTTCAGTAGATGCTCTGACCAGTTGGCCTCTGCTCACATCTCTGTTTTGCAAGAGTATCTCTAAAGGTAAAGGTTTCCCCTGCCAGTTGTAACTGACTCTAAGGGATGGTACTCATCTCTGTTTCATAGCTGAAGAGCCGGAATTGTCCAAAGATGCTTCTGTGGTCATGTGGCCAGCATGACTATACACCAAGGCACATAGAATGCTGTTGGCCTCTTGCCACAGGTTGCACCTATTTATCTACTTGCTTTTTTACATGCTTTTGAACTGCTAGGTTGGCAGGAACTGGAGCTAGTAATGGGAGCTCACCCTGTTCCCTCCGAGCCCAAATTTCATCTCACAACATTTCCCATGCTGAACTGTACCATGCTTTATGGAATTCACCCACTTACATGAGTTTGTTGGACACCCAGGATCATAGACTGGAGTTGTGTGATGCACCTGAGGTCAAAATGTGATTGGTGACATCTCAAGGTTGGAGGATGAATGCAAACTTTGGCTTTCTTATGGTTGATACTTGGAGACCTAAGCGAAGTGGTGAATCTTGTTTGAAAGGTTACATCTTCTGCAGATATCGATGGTGGTGCCAAAGTAATTAGTGAACAGCATATGCTGCATCCATTAATCAGGTTGCAAAATGTGCAGTGTTTACATGGACTGGGTCCTGTTTATATTTATTACCATGTCCATTTTTTTCTTGAGTTCCAAGATGTTCCTTTTAAATAAACTATTTCTTCTTGGCTTTTAGGTCCAAGTGATTGACATGTTGAGCTGTATCTATCACACAATCGTTCTGGGCTAGTCTCCAAGGAGCAGTTTCTCTATTACTTCTTCAAAGTAACCACTTACTCTGTGGTTTTCAGAATTTCTCTTCTAAGGCTGTGTAAACAATGAAGTTGTGATAAAGAGGAACTTAGGGTACAAGGGTAGAAATGTATGTGGGATGCTTCTTGCTTTAAAAATGAAGACGTGGGAACTAACTTGAGGGCACCTCAAGGTGACTTTGGAAAGAGGATAAGCTGAGAAATTGAGAGAACAGGAAGGGAAGAACTGTCTAACTAAGGAGCAAAGCAAAAACAGACATTGGGTGTAGGTTAAATTAGACCTCTGTAATATAGTTGTTGAATCTAGCAGGGCTGACCCTGTCCCTGAGGGACATCTATTTAGAAACTGTAGGAGTGACCTTCTAATAATAAATAAAGTTGTGCTTTCAAGTCACTTTTGACTTCAGGAAACAGTGCCCTGCGGTTTTCTTGGCAGTGTTTTTCAGAAGTAGCTTGCTAGGTCTTTCTTCCTAGGGTTGAAAGAAGTGACTAGCCTGAGTTCTCCCAGCTGTGCCCGAAGTAGGACTGGAACTCATGGTCAGTCTCTGGTTTCTAGCTTGGTGCCTTCACCACCACACCATACCGGCTCTTCGTATTTTAGTAGTTCTTTCTAAACTCCTCAAATACTGAAGACAGCAGGCTTGCTAAGCATTCCTCGCAATCTTCTTGTCGGGTTCTTTATCTGAGGTGTCATCTCATGTGGCAAAGGACATGATCACTTTTGCATGACTATTTGTGCATGAACATATAACATCATGGAACTGTGAGGTGTCCTCTCGTCTTTTAGCCTCAGATTAATGAAAGAAAAGGGAGGGGAGGGGAGAGGAGAGGAGATCTCAAGCTGGGTCTTCAGTGTTTCACGTTGGATTTTTGTGCATTGGTGAATCTCACTTTATTTGCTCTTTGCCTACTTATTGTAAAGTATTATTATTTTGTAATAATGTCTGGGCTGGCTTATGAAGTGATTCCATAAATAGGTGAAAAAGCTTTACCGTAATAATGAAGAGAGCAGCAATAACAAAAGCACTCCAAGGTATGTTTAATAGAAGTTTGGTTCTATTAAACATTGGTTTCCTTGTTTTTGACTTAGCATGAATCTAGTCAGTGGTGATTAATAAACCATAATCCAACCATGGTATAGTGTAATGTGTGAATGCTGCCACCAAATCATTCCCTAGTGAAAATATCAGTGTTTATTATTAGCTAGCTCCATGGGGATATCTTTTTACCCCTCTTTTCCTCTTGGCCTTGTCAGACTTTGGGTTTGGGGTCTTTTAGAACTAAAGAAATAATGTTTTTAGAGAGACAGATTAAGTGGTGAAAATTTTGAGATGGAGCTGAGCTGTGTAGATCACACCAGCTTTCTCTGTGTTTGCCTCCTTCTCATGATGATGGTGGTGGCATCCTTTTGCAGGTGAAATCTCAAATTTGACATGGGACAATGATGGAAACAGTCGCTGGCTGGAAAAGTAAATGTAGTTGGACGTGCACGGCAGCAAAGTTGACATTGGACTTAAGGGTCCACTGCTTAGATGGTAAAGTACTTATGTCAGAATGAAGTAAGGGAATCCTTTGGCTTTAGGGGTCTTTCTCTTAAGAAGGTCCTACACTTCTGCCCTCAAATCTTAACCTAACAACATCTTGAGCACAGGTGGGTTCCCAAGCTAAAGATATCGGCCAGAAAATCTTGGCAAAAATCTGGCTTTGCTATATAGTTTGGGCAGGAAGCAGACTGGAGTTGAATGCCACCCTTGGTGTGTCCTGGATAGGAGACAAAATGTTTTCTGATGATATCAAATAATAAAAGTCCCGGTGCCTTTTGGAGGAAGTTTTGCATTTTTTACAATTTCATCCTTGGTGTCCTTTTAAGTCCATACTGTAGAGGCAAACGTCAGATATTTTTGGCATCTTGCCATTTAGGAAGACCTAGAGTCCTCTGTGGTTAAGACGCTGGGCTTGTCAGCTGGAAGGTCGGCAGCCTGAGTTGGCTGTGACACTGTGACATGTGTAATGGGGTGGGTTCCCGTTATTCGCCCCAGCTCCTGCCAGCCTAGCAGTTCAAAAGCATGCAAAATGCAAGGAGATAAATAGGTACCACCTACATTGGTGGGAAGGTAGCAGCGCTCCATGCGCCTCAGCATATAGTCATGCCAGTCACATGACCACAGAAGCATCTTCGGACAGGGCTGGCTCTTCAACTCTGAAACAGAGGTGAGCACCGCCTCCTAGAGTCGGATACGACTGAAAGGGGAAACCTTGACCTTTAGGGTGTCCTCTAGTCCTTGGACTGGTTACTACTTACTGCCCAAATCTATCCAAGAAATGTCCTGGATCTTGAAATTCCAAAACCAGGGACCAGATGAGTCTGTCTGTATGTTACCTATTCTTGGTTATTCCCTAGGTGCTAGGATTTCTCTTCCTAAGACAGAGCTGTTAATTTTATTTCACTTGGAGAGATAGGTCAGGAACCAAATGAGGGCAGTAAAACATAATAGAAAGCTTTCTGAATGAAACTTTCCTTTCTTACTTGCATTTTTAAAATCCTGGTGTGTTCTCTCTCTCTGTATTTCGTCTCTCCCGTTCTCTCTCCTCCCCTTCCCCATGTATCTTGGGAAATCAGACTGATCAATAGTTCCCATTTCAGTACAACTGCAGCCAGCATTACAACTGTATAAAATTTACTATATTGTCTGCTGTAAATTTTAATTGGAAAAGCTGTAGAGCTTTCGCCTCTCTATCTTTTGCGGGTTTAAATCTCTTTGATGTAAGGTATCGGAGCCAGCATTGGGGGGAACGAAAAAAGGAAGGGGAGGGCAGAAGAGGAGGAAATCAAACAAATTTACAGCATATCATATTGTGTCATACACTTTTTATTGACACCATAATATAAACAGCCCAAAAATACAACCCCATGTGAAGTGGAAAAGCCATAAAAAAATAAGTAGGGAGAGAAAAAGGGGTGCCGAGGAAACCTAAGCGGTGACTTGTGTGTGTTTGCAGGAAAGCATCTTTTGAGAAGGGCTGAGCAGCAGACCAGTATTTGTAACCATAAAAAGATTGGATTAAAAATATGGTTTGTCTGGGGTTCCAGGCAACCTGGTAGGCAAGGGTCTCTTTTTTTGAGCTTTTCAGGGGTGCACAATAAAAAGGAAAACTGCTGCTTGGAATGGATGCAGGAGAAGGGGAAAAAAATCTAATTTTTCAGCCTGGTTTTATTTCTCTCCCAGGTCAGGCATGCAATGCCTCCACACTGCTGGTCTTGATTCCAGCTTGGGTCCAACCCTGTGAGCCCGATTAATAATTTGTATAATTAACATGCATATTAAAAGGACTGGCATGAGCCGATGAATAACAAGAATAATTTGTCTTTGGATATTGAGTGAGTCAAGAGAAGGGCAGAGAAGATATCTGCAGACCTCTCTTATCCTGGATATAATTTATTTGAACCTCTTCCCTCCGGATAGTGCTGTAGGGTATTGCATACCAAAACAACCAGACACAGGGACAGTTTTTCCCCTGGTGCCATCATTCAGCTGATACTTGACTCACACTATATAACAGGACACAAAGTGCAAAGAACTCTAAATTACCCAGAAGTACGGTCTATGGTATATATATACTTATCAAAAGATTGCGGTTCTAATTCTACACTTTACTATATTCCTTTTCTACTGGCTGATATTTTGGATACATGCTTTACTGTTGAATACATAATTTCATTTATTTGTTTATGTCATTTTATTTATTGTTGAATATGTAATTGCATTTATTTGCTTATGTTATTATTTTATTTACTGTTGTCTTGCAAGTACGCTGAGAGCTGCTGTACCGGCGTCAAATTCCTTGTGTGTCTAACCATGCTTGGCCAATAAAGTATCTGAATCTGAATCTGACAACTGCAAGACAATCCAGTCCTGGTATGAAAAAAAAACAACAACCCTAAACCCCATTTGGCAGAATTAATCGTTGACAAACTGCTCTTAAGCTGTAACATTGTTTCTGTCAGTTGTTCAGTTTTGATGTCACTGTTAGACATAATAAATCAATAGTGTCAGAATTTAGTAATGTTTATAGCTAGCAAGGTTTATTATTTCATATGACTGTCATGTACCAATACTGGTTATTGAAGCTGTCTCTAAATTACCAAAGGCAGAGTGTTGCTTTGAATAACTCTGGTAGATCAGTGATGCTCTTAGCCCTCCATTGCAATTTTGGAAGACTGGGATGAGCGTGCCATCCCTTTCTTCGGAGCGGCTTGCCGAATTAGCAAAGCGCGATGGTGCAGGTTTTAAGACAGTTGCTGCTTCCAAAGGTTTGGCAAGTTCATTGGAGTGAAGAAGAAGAAGAAAAGCTTCAAAATAGATTTAAAAAGTTGCATGCTCGTTTGTGTGTTCTCTTTTCTCCTTAAAAAAAACCCTGATGTGACCCTGGAGGATGGAATGTATTCAGTATATAAGGAAGCAAATGTAACGACAAAGTGGTGGTTCTCAAAGTCATTGCAACTTGGCTATTCCAGCAAGAGCTAGGAACAGATTTGTGATGTGAGGCTTTGTTGCTGTGGACTTTATTGTTGTGGGTGATTCCTTGGAATGCTCTTGTTTTCTTTTGCGGTTTTTATTCCGTGTTTGCATTAAATTGTAAGCCCTGCAAAGTCCTGTTTGGATCCACTGTAGAGAAAGGATGGATAATAAATGAATGGGCCAAAATTAGTTTGTATTCTGAATCCAAAGCCCTGATAAATCAGCAAAATAGTGCTCTTGGTGTGTAACAGGGACACAGAAATAAAACCAGGTGACTCACCTTGATCCTTTTTCTTCTGTGTGAAAATAATAATAATCCAGAGGGTCATCAGAAAGGTGGAACGGGATTGGATCATCTTTGTTTTAAATGCACACAAGTTTGTTCAAGAGAAACTGGTAAGCTTCTGTCTCTGTTCACCATCTCTTTGCAAAGAGGGTAGATTTCTTTCTCTGGCACTCCTGGTGACCTCAGGAGGACATTCCCCTTGCAAAATGTGCACTGTTCTGTAAAATACAAATAAGGGATGTGAGGAAATAAAAATGGAGGGTCTGTGTTATCAGCTGGTGTGAATACGGATGGGTTGCATGGATCTCTTCTGGACTGGAAGGGATTTCACTGTGTCGTCTTTGGGCACTTGGTCTCCCAAATCTCCAGAGGGCTCAACTGCTGACAATGTTGTGAGCTGGAGTCCTGACTTCCAAACAGTGCTCAGGGTGGCGAACATCATCCTTCTTCTGAACCAAAATCAAAGCAAGACCTCTGGAGAAAAGCAGGTGGTAACATGCTTCTCAACTTGCTCTTGGGGCTTCAGAGGAGAAGGATGGTGCTTCTGCTGCTTTTGCCAGCAGAAACAGACTCAAGAGTGGACCTTATTTCTAATTGTCTGCCTTAAAAAGAGGCATTTGCATGAAACAGATGTGTGCTAAATTAGCCTCTGTGCTCCTTCTGTTCTCACCCTTTCCCTAAAGGATAGCTGTTAATTTAAGTAGATGAAGTGGAAGGTTTGAAATTCATCCAAGGATATCCTAGAGCCCAATCAAAGTTTCCATCCAGGATGAAATGAGGTAGATAGGCATGTGAGCTTTGGAAATAGACAGTATCTGAAGACAAGGTTTGGGATTTCTGTTCTTTTCCCATTGCCCTCCCTCTTTTTAAATGTGGATGCTAAGAAATTTTGGCTGCTGCAATTAGGTCATGTCAACCCTTCCTTCTCTTTGTCTGTGGCTGCAAGATGTTTTGGGGTCTGCGAACACCTGTTGAAGGACAACACTCAGGAGCAATGAAGTTTGCTAAATTTCCTGTCTGTTTACAGGTGGGGAGGAGACTTTGGAAGGCAAAACAGAGAAGGTTGTGCCTCTGGGAATGGGGCAAAAACAGGATGAGGTCAAATGTAATTAATTCAAGTGGGAAAATGCTTTTACTGCGTAATGTTTAGCCACATATTTCAACAATAATAGCATTTTTGTCAGGGCTGTTCCATTTTTCAAAAGTATTGCTTTCAGTGAGATAGGGCAAAATTAACTGGGCATCCAGCTGTCTTATGTAAAAGTTCAGGTTTCATTTTATTTCTGAAAATATCAGTTCTTACCCAACTCATGGAGGAGACTGGGCTTGCTATGCAGCAACCCCAGGCTTTTAAACAGGAATAGATGGTCGGTGCAGAATCCATTTGCTTATCTACTTGCTTAGACCTATGAGAAACACAGCCTGGTTTTGTGGGTTGCACTAGGCCCTTGTGGATTGTTATTTACTTCTTGGTCCTTTGGATGGCAGACTGTGTGGACCAGGTCATTGTAGACTGTAAACCAACCATAATTCATCTGACTTAACAATTGGGTTTGCAGTCAGTTAAAGATCTAAGGTCTACGTTCACCTGGTTGGCTGAGCTTAGTTCATTATAACTGCATTGATTTTCCTTTCCTCTGCTGTATATCCGGATTAGTAGGTTAGCTGAATCCAGCCTGGTGAGTTACTTCATGGTTCAGTCCCCTACAAAATCTCAGAAAATGGTCTTTGAGAAAATCTCTAACTAAGCCCCACCAGATGATATAAAGAACATCTAAGCTTTGATGCCAGCTTCAGTTTTTCCTCCCCAGAGATTAGTGATCACTGAAGAGCTACAGGAAAGAGTATTTCTGCCATTGCTTAATCTGCCTATTCCAAAATTCCAGACCCTTTTTCCTTTAACCATTTTTTTGAATGTTGTGAAATGGGTGATTGAGATGTTTGGGTTTGCAGTTGTGGGATTCCAGAATCTCTGGAGAAAGCATATGAGTGTAAAAATGGGTCTGTTTCTTCCCACAAAGCTAAAAATACCCACGCTGAATCAATCCATAGTGTCCTCCATCTTGCTAGGGCCAGTGAAGTACATTCAAAAGTAGGGGTGTGCCAAAGCAGGGGTTCCAGACATGGAATATTCTGCTATGTAATGGTATGTGAGAATGACCTTGGAAAACAGTGCAGGAAGAGGTGCTACCTAGGGAATGATCAGATAAGAGACAGCATAACCTGCAGCTGCACAATGGGTGGAAAAAGCAATTCAGAAAGGATTCTCCCTGACTTTTCAGGCTGTAAAAGAGATGGCAGGAGATTTGTACTATCCGACTTGCAAGATTGAGTTAAGATAGCCTTACAATAAAGTAGAATTAGCTCATCTTGTTGAGAAGCTACTGGTTATCAAGAGGAATCAAAGAATCTATTTATGTAAACACTTTAAAGCCTCCCCTTAATGGCGGGAGGGATTAGATTTCAGTTGTCTCCTGTTTACAATGTAGCTTTGTCTCATCTTCACAAAAACCTTTCAGCATCCTCTGATGTGTTACTGTGCTGACCTTTAAGGGCAAAACTGGTCTTAAAATCTTTAATGCACTGTCACTCTGTTAGCCTCTTAAGTGAGAACTTTTTTCTGGTGTGTGTCCTGTATCCTGCCTTATGAGAAATGTATATATTCCTGCCACCAATTTCCTTTCACATGGAATTGAGAAAGTCTCCTGGATAGGAGACTAAATGTTTTCCAATTACATCAAATAATAAAAGTCCAGTTGCCTTTTTGAGAAAGTTTTGCATTTTTTTTGCAATTTTGCTGTAACCTCATCTTGTTGTGTTTCCTTTCTGGTCTAACAAGTAAGGCTGACAGGATATTCTTTGCCAAGTTCACTCAGGACAGGAAGTGTCCTATGGTCTGGTTCCAGTATAGCCAGATTTACAAAACTCGGAATATCTCAGAAGTCAGAGTTTTGTCCAACGTTTTTAGGGAGCTCATTATCATAGAGAAAAAGATGTTTTCTTTATTCACTCTTGGAGTTGGTATGTAAAGGTTGCTGCCTGTGATTCAGGAGGTTATATCCAAGAAGTTATATATAGGAGGCCATCAGGACTAGGAAGTATTAACAGCCCCATCCTCTGTTTATTTGTTTACTTTTCTTTTTAAAGACATTTAAATTGGTGACCATCATCAAATAAGCAAACTTTATAGCAGTCTTAGACCAAAATCACATGAAACAACCGTTGCATGCAGTGGTAAACATCCATATAATTTGATCCATGTATATCAAATTAATCAAATCTATCCCTTGGTAATCCTGCCACAGCATCCCCTTCTAGATTAAAATAAAATTTGATAGGCTACTTTATGGTCTCTATTTGCCAACAGATAATTATACCAACATAAAACACATCTGAATATCCAAGGATCATTTTTTAATTAAGAAAAGAAACAACTTTTGTCCTGAATCAGGATAAAATTTAGAGTGTAGAAACATGCTCAGTAAATTCAATTTTGCCTTCCCAGATGGAAGGTTCTAATTTTCTCCTTTCTAATATTGGGTTTTTATTAAATCTTCTTTGAAATGGCCCAGGGCAAGGCATTCAAACAGGCTGTGGAAGAAGCTCGCTGATACTTGGAATGTGTAAACAAAAATAAACATTTTGTAGAGAAGAGCATCTGTGTCTCCCTGAAGTGGTGGCGAGTATTTATAGACTGGACAAACTTAGTATCTTTTGGTAGCATCCGTAGTCTTGCCTAACATTAGAAGTAGCCAGAAACACAGGGGGACAGACTATATAAGTGTAATTTATTTATAATATTCAGCCACCATTGAAATGTACAATTATCCCTTACTGTCGAAGGTTAAAGGCCACTCTCATATTTGGCAGCAGTGAAGCTCAGCTGTATGTATCACAAAGGCAACTGGACTTTCTTGGTTTTTCTCTTGAAGATGTTTCACTTCTCATCCAAGAAACTTCCTCAGTTCCAACTAACTGGTGAGAGATGGAAGGATTTCATACTTCTTCTCTTAGCAGTCTACCACTCATTAACACACTGAGAATCATATCAATCACCTGGGGGTTACCCTGTGGCCCTAGGGTCATCTGAATCAGCATGAAAACAAGTGTGAAAGTGAGAAGAAGTGTCCCTCTACTTGGGAGTGAGAAGAAACGTCCCTCTACTTGGACTTCAGTCTCTCTACATATTATTTCAATGGAGGATCCTTCTTTCTTTGGGAACAGAGAAGAAAATTCTTTCCAACCACATTTTCCACCAAGCCAGGCAAAATTTTACTCAACTCTTTCACGTCTCTTACCTTCCTTTGCTTTGAGCTACAAAGCCCCCAACATCTTACCAGCTTCATCAGAGGGACCTGCTATGGCCCCTTAATCACTCTGGATGCCTTCTTTTGCACTTCATTTGACAAAGGGACTGTTAGCAGGGCTCCGTTTGAAAGATAGGCTCTGTTCTGAGAAATCCTCAGGGAAGCTGAGTTGGATTTGATAGCATCAGATATTTTCAAGTGGAGTTTCCTTCAGGGAGATTGCTCTGTATTAATGACAGGTTTACCAATGGATGCTGGTCTTCAAAAGAAGACTGCTTTTGTTTGCTTATTTAAGTTATTTCTGGGACTCTAACCTTTGGTGTTAGAGTCAACCTTTGCTTAAAACTGAGGGGAAATGGTTGGTAAAATTCACTGGAGAATTCCAGGATGGTGGATCTAAGAAAGAACCCTAAGAAATCCTGTCTCTGTTTCTAATGGTCTGATATTTGATTGATAGGTTGCAGAAGAGGGCTAGTTTTGGTTCAGATGGACACACTCATTTCCCTAATTACAATAATCCTAAAATATTAGCCCTATAAAGTCGACCAGATTAAGAAAGGGACTTCACAGGAAAACTAGGACTAGATTCTATTGAGACACACTATAGTAACGGAATCTTCAAGTCTGTCTTTCCCCTTCCTCTTATATCCCAGGGAGTTGTGGGGAGGGGGAGCCTGTTGTACTCTTTCTAATATTTTCCCACCTCCCTGGGCTCAATGACTGCTTCTGCATCTGTTGTTTTTTTAACTGCTTCTGGATGGTTTCTCCAAGATCATCTCCATGGTTCCTTACATAAGCCAACATAACATAAGAGCTAAATTAAGATGAGCACCAAGTTGATGTAGAAGATTCAAAGCATTCCAACCATACCAGCATTCTGGTTTTGAGTGTTGAACCTATAACCATTTCCAAGATGATGGGAAATGCAGCATGATCCAGGAGATATGCACATAGAAATCTACTTAATTAAGATAATATGGCTTATTGATGGCATTGGTGAAGCCTCATATGAAGTACCGTGCATAATTCTAGACACTACTTTTCTAGAAAGTTATTGACAAGTCAGAAGAGATCCAGAGAAAGGCAATAAAGATCACGAGGTCTTGAGGAGGACTATTAATGAATGCAGCATGAAGGAACTGAGCATATTCAGGCTGGAGAAAAGAAGATGGAAGGGAGACATGAGAGCCACATTCAGGTACAGAAAAAGGGAGTGTAGAGAAGATGGCCAAGAGCTATTTTTCATGATCATCGAAACTAATATCAGAAAGAGTGGTTAGAAGTTGTAGTTACCTAGATCTCATTTAAATATAAGGATGTACTTAGTAATGGTAGTAACTGTACAACAGTGAGATATTATGGGAGTTATGGGTTTTCCAACTCTAGAGGTTTTAAAAGAGGTTGGACAGCCAATTTTCAAGGATGGTTCAGTTGGTTCTCCTAGGTTATGATCTTTCTACTTTCTTTCAACTTCACAATTCCATAACTTGACTTGGAAAGGATGCATCTCTTTAATGATTTAGCCCCCTTTCCAACAACAACAAAATTCCCAGAGTACTGTAGTTGCTTAACGAAATCACCAGTCAAGTACCTGCTGCCCTCAGCTGATACTACAGCATTGGAAAAATAATCTATGGCTTCTTTCACTCAATGGATGGATGGCCATCTATAACCATCTATACTTGTCATCTGTGAGTGGATTGCTTATATATGTAGACTTTGTAGACTTCACAAGGACAAGTTTAATGACATTATTTTGCCAGAGATTATCTTCGTGCATGGAAATATCCATGCTGATTTTTAAAATCCTCTTGTTTTTGTGCCCCGATGCAGAAAAGAGTTGGAATGGACCACTTCTTGACTAAAAGAGAGGATGTGCAAACTTGGGGCAAATTCATATCTTCCAATTTCAACTCTTGGCTTCTTCTCTCTTCCCCTGTAGGATGCAAGCTTGCTGGACTTCTTTTGAGTTGGGATTTGAAATGGGTGGGGGAATCTGTCAAAAAGGTAGCAGCCCCCACTTTCTCATTTTTCTGCTCTGGTTGCTCATCTTGCAAGAGTGGAGTGGACATCTCCCACCAGCTTGTCTTCTTTCCTGCCCACAATCTGCAAACAGGTGGACCTCAAACTGGCCTCTTCGTTCACTGTTATATTTTCATCTGAGCAGATGCCAAATCTGTGTGTGATTTTCTGCTGTTATGATTGTTGTCTTTCTCTCTTTCTCTTCCCCATCAGCCTTTTATAATACAGATTAAACTGCTAGCGGCAATACATATTTAATCAGATTCTCATCACATACTTATTGCATGCTTTGAAACTACCCAAGCATTGGAGCATTTAAAGCCATGAACTGCATTCTCCATCTCTCCCTTCCAACGCTCCTTCAAAAAAAATTAAAAAATAAAAACCACCATGCCCCCCAGATCAGGTAAGAAATATTGGAAGATATTTGGAGGGTGGGGTGGAGGCAGAGAAGAGGAGAAGGAAGAAACAACTAATTGATATCGTTCGAGACAAGCCTGTTCGACAAGACTATTTGAAACATTGTGGAGTTGCCAGAAGGGCCATTAACATAAATGTTTAACTCAGACACGCGCGAACTTATGTACCAAAATGAAAATGTTTCATGCATTAATTTGCCGCAGAAGGTGCTAACATAACAATTAGATCGGCATTCTGCCGGCTAACATTTGAATTTCCTGGAGCTCCCTTTCAGTTCTAATGCAGAGTAGTGATGGAGGAGATCCTTTACGCACCCCACATCCCCAATAAGCAAGCAGTTTATTTATTTATTTTTGTTAAGTTGAATTTGCACAGAATTTAAAACATGTGGCAGGAGCAAAGGATGTTGTTTTCATCTTGGTTTTCCAAATTAAAAATGAAATAAAGTGGTATAATGGGATGGAGGAATGTCCTTGGGAGATGGAGGAAGAATCACAGCTGGGAACGGTCAGATAAGAGGCAGCTAAACCCTCGTAGGAATGTGGGCATGGCAAATATCTCAGAAAGGACCTGTTAGATGGGAAGGATCAGTCTTCGTTGATGAAGTTCTAGTTAATCGATTTATTGATACTACAAGGTCACAAGAATTTCTCCAACTGCCCCCTGGACACCTGCACTCCCAAGATAAGGCTAATGGTCCTCACAAGGGACCTTAACAATTGGACCTTTGAAATTTGACATTTGTGATGCATAGTAACTCAAGGCTGATCCCTCTCTTAACCCCTGGTTCTGCCCTTCCTTCTCCCACAGACTCTCTCTGTTTCAGGGACTGTAAAGTCAACAAGGGGGAAATGTACTTTCAAACTTACACAATTCTGTTCATGTAACCTTACAATAAGTTTGATTAGTTTATCTGGGCATGCTTGCTGTCTGAAGTATCTTGCAAAGCTGAGAACTGGGGAAGAAAAAAGGATATGTGGAAGTCAGGAAGGAATTAAGGGTCTTTGGATGAAACATGGCTATAAAATAATAGGGCTCTACCTCCAAAGAACGAACATGAGAGAAGGTGGTGCAGTAGAAACACAGCTAAGGTGTAGAAAAGCAGAGGGAGAAGGAACTCACAAGAACAAAATTAGGCAAAATGAGCATGTAGACTGGGTGAACAAATTTGATGAGCTGAACTTTGAAGGCAGATAATTTCAGAGCATTATTAAGATCAGCTATTGCTAACTGCCACCATTGATTGTAGTTTGTTTCCACGGTTCTGTTTCAATAGAAATGAATATTTGCAGCTCAGGGTTGAACCATGAGGTTGACCTGTTCAGTTTATTGTTGTTAAGACAGAGGATACTGTACACTAAAATAGCAAGGGTTTTCTGTTCTCTCCCTAAGAAAAGGTTGACATCCATTCACCTGATTAAATCAAGACAAATTCTGTCCTATCTCACCTGTCCTGACATTCCAAAGACCGTTTGTCTCTCACAAGAGGTATTGTAAGAGGAGAAATGTCAACAATGTTTGAACCTGGGAAAAAGTCAAAAAGGCAGATGGCACTGCTGGACAACCACCTTTCCAAGGAATGAGCATGTCAGGAAGTTGGATTCATATGAGTATTTTAATGATGGTTGTTTCTTTTTGGTAGTTCTGGGCATCAAAAGTTCCCTTGCATTTCCCCTCCTCTCTTATCAGTTTTCATTCAATCTGAGGGAAGAACATTTGCTTTGGAAATCGGCTTTCCCAGGGAAGAGAATTTCCCAGTGATTTGCTTAACAACCATGGCCAAAATGTCATAAAATCCAACACAACTCCCTGAACAACCGCTTTGCCTAGCAATGGAAATTCTGGTCCCAATTGCGATCGTACGTCGAGGACTACCTGTAGACTTTTTCGAAAAAACAGACTGGCTCTCACTGCTGTTTCTCCTCCCCTGAAAGAAATATGGAGGAATCGCCTGCCGTCTTCTCTTCCCATGAATTCAAGGAAGAGAAAATCGTTGAAATGCCACTTGTGCGTAGCGCGACGCCGTAGGTTCGTTGTTGTTCATCTCCAGCCTCCTTCAGCATGGCGTCGCTGCGCGATGGTTGACTCCCGCAAGGAACGTGAGACGAACCCATGTTCCTTCTAACAGTGTGCAACTGCCTATCCTAAACTTGAACACGGTCACCGAGAAGTAAGAGCATTAAAAAAGAAAAAAGAAACCGGGTTGTTTGTTTGTTTATTTATTAAATTTATACCCCGCCCAATTCTCAGCGGCAGCTGGAAAGATTAACCTGGCATGTATAATACGAATGAAAAAATAAGAGAGTAAGTTGCAGACCCGCGCCGGAAAAGCATTCTTTGTAACCTACTGGTTTACCTGCAAAAGGGCTGTCGAGTTTTGAAGAGTTATCGCTGTTTTTGTAAGAAAAGCACCGAAAATTTGCTTCGGGGCTGAGTGATAGATCTGCCTGCCTGAAGCTTTCCACTGTGTTTATACATGGTTTGTATGGCAGCTTTCATAAGACATTTACCCCATGATTTGCGATGAGCTTATGTGTGAATAATTAATGGCAATTAATCCTTAATTACAGTAATTAGGCAAGTCACAGGAAATTAAGCTGCAGCTGGAGAAGACCATGCCTGCGAAGAGAAGATCGGGGGCTGCACGCGGGTGCCACTCACTGACAATGCTTCTCGGATGAACTGCTTTTGGTAGCTTCAAATGGGACCTGAGCACCCAGCGTCGGATGGCAAAGACAAGCGATTGACGCGACAGCAAGCATCTTTGTCTCCGCGTTCGTTTCGTCACCGCTGTTGTGTTTCTTCCCCCTCCTTTTTTTTTAGCTCAAGTGCCAAAATATTTGGTTGCATATGGCCATCATCTCTGTTTATTGGGTGCCATAATTCAAAAGGAGCGTAATGGTTCTTGGCTGGGCTAGCAACCACTTTGGGGGGCTCCGGGACAGAGAGGAAAAACGCTTCAAAGCGTTGTGGGGTATTAGACTCCGAAGGCTTGTGACTTGATTACGTATCGTGG
Source organism: Acrochordus granulatus (assembly GCA_032468055.1). NCBI lineage: Eukaryota > Metazoa > Chordata > Lepidosauria > Squamata > Acrochordidae > Acrochordus > Acrochordus granulatus. The sequence continues at coordinate 227,992 of JANHZU010008995.1, read as the reverse complement.
CAATGTTCATCTGGGGGTTTTGCATTTTGTCAAAAGGCGGTGGGAGAATTTGGCAGACCTCATTCTAGTCTTCCTGAAACATCTCTCTATAATCAAAGCCAGCCTTTCTTTCTTTCTTTCTTTCTTTCTTTCTTTCTTTCTTTCTTTCTTTCTTTCTTTCTTTCTTTCTTTCTTTC
>JANHZU010008995.1:213062-223080 GCA_032468055.1 Acrochordus granulatus | reverse complement strand
TTGTATGATTGTATGATATATACCATATATATATATGCGCCTATTAGTTTAGTAAACACAATCAATAGAAATAAAATTCTGGGAAAGAGATTTTCAAGCGTCAACTGCAGCTTTTTAATTCTGAAGTGGGAGGAAAGTAATTTTTATTTGCAGACCCAGGGTTTTGTAGCAAAGGATTCCTGCATTTTGCAGTTTGTTGTGCCTTGCATAACTCCCTGTCTTAATTGATGGCTGAAGAAAGGCGCAAGCTATGCCGGTTGTTTGTTGGTGTAGCTTGTTAAATTGCGGTTGCCAATTTAAAATAAATGATGACTTTTTGGGTCATTGTTGTAAGGGGGTTGGTGAGGCTGGGGTTTCAGCCCAGCTGCTCGAGCGGTGGGTTTTTTCAACTTTTATGTCGCCTGTGCTATAACCGCTCTCCTCTTGCGCACAAGGTCAGCGTGTTCGCCGGTTTTAATAGCAGTCTATCAAGAAGAAAATCAATGAGCCGCCTGTTTCGCACTCGTTTCACTGGGGGATTCTTCTCTCCCCCCACCCATTTTTACAGCACATTTGTGTACTGATCCCAAGGTTGAAAGTGACAATATTAATGCCCTGTTAGCATTGTGCCAAAATGAGAACCGCAACGCTGCAGCCTTGTACGAAGTTAGCTCTACCCTCCGCTGGGCTGTGCCTTCCTTCGGGGTTCAGCATTGAAGCGAGGCAGATTCTCCCCACTCTTTGGGGCCTCATGCAGAAGCAACGATAAAAATTGTGGAACGGCGTTATGGTCACAAGAGTTGTGTGAGATCGCAGGGTCTTGACCTGACCAAGATCTCGGAAGGTGGTTGAATGAACGCTGGGTTTATGGTTCACTCTTGGACTCGGCACCGAAAGAAAGTGGGAGTCCGTGAGTTGTAGTCCCTCATTAAGCAAAAAAGATGCTTGGGTGACTTGGAGCCCGTCACCAGGACACGGTGAGTTCTGAGTTCTAGTCCCGCGTTAGCCACGAAAGCCAGCTGGGTAACTTCGGGCCAGTCCCTCTCTCTCAGCCCAACTCATGTCACAGGGTGGTGGTTACGGGGCAAACTAAGCGGAGGAAGGTGCGTTAAATATGCTCACCGCCTCGAGCTCTTTGTAAAAATAATAAGTGAAGAAGCCAGCTAAAATGTTCAAGCAAACAAGCGCGCTGTTGGGCTTGTGCATCGACGGTTCTCTTGGGAGGGGGTGGTGGGTGGGCAGAGGAAGATAGCCGGGGGAAGGTGGGTTCGCTGGCCTCCAGGAAATGGTTCGACCTTCTTTAAGATCTTCAAAACACCTTGGATGTAATAGTTAGACTTTGTAACGGTGGCCGGCGAGAGCATACCCCCTCCCTTGAAAAACAAACCGTTGGATGCGCGTCTTCCTTTTGTGCTTGGAGAGAGAAAAGCAGTGCTGGGTTTCTACCTTTGTGTTTTCGCCTAAAACTCTCCGCACCACGCGGTTGCCAATAGTTATCCATCACCAATGACCGGCACGGGCGGGTAAGGCTACCCCTTGGCCTGCATTTGACCCCCTTTGGGGGCCAGAATTCCGAGCGCGTTTGCGGGACTGAGTCACTTTCTCTCCCACCCAACTTTCTTTCCTTGTTGAAAGAAAGTTGGGCAAGCCCTCCCCCCGCCCCCATTTGAAATCGGTGCCTCTCTGCTGCCTCGGAGAGGAGAACCCGGCTGCTCCTTCCTTCTCCAGCCAGCTGACCTTTCCATCCTGCTCGAGAAAAATATTCCGGAATTGCGATGAGAAGTGAACCGTTTCTCACGTTTTGCAGAATGCGCTCTCAGCACGAAATATCCCGTCGGAAGATTTTTATTGCTTCGGCTCTGCTTTCCTTCTGCGCTCCCCATTCTCCTTTTCGGTTCGCAAAATTGCAGTCCTTCACATTCATTGAAATGAATCGTAAATTGGTGATGGGAATGGGAATCGCTCTTTGCGTCCAACTTGGGAACCTCTTTCCGAGGCTAATGGGGATGGAGCGAAGGTAAGGGCAGAGGGGGTCAGGTGGGATGCAAAAATGCAGTCGTTTTTCCTCCCCCTCCCCAGCCAGACACCCAAATCCATCCTAGGTTTGACCTTTCCTTCCTGTTTCATCAGCGTACGGCTTCCGTTCAAAATGGTTTGGCTTACAGAATCAGATACAGGTTGTCCTCGATTTACAGCCAATCGTTTAAGGACCGTTTCGAGTTACGATGGTTGTAGAAAGGGTGTTTTACGGTCAATAAAGCATTTCCGGCCATCGTAACAGGTCGCCCCCTCATGGCCACACGATTGTGTTTTGGGTTCTTGGCAGCTGACTCACTTTTACAACGGGTTGCAGCATCCCATAATTTCTCACTGGTTTCTGGTGTGTTTATTTGTTGGCTTCTGGAGCCAGGTGAATGGATCTGGACTTACAGCCTCCTGATTCGCTAAAGAACCACGCGATGTGGACTTACGGCCACGCGATTCGCTTAACAACTGCTGTAAAAACCATAACATCGGGTCTGATCACACGGGGAATGTGTGCCTGAAATTCCTCTCCCAGTTGTGGTCGTAAGTCGAGGACTATCTATGCAATCAAACTCGGAGGAAGTCAATAAAAGATATTTATTTATTCGCCTGTTGTCTGCAAGCTGCCCTAATCTGAACGCAAACAGGTAGAGCACAAGCCAGGATGAGCTGGAACTCTGGCCCTCTTTGCACACAACCCTCAGAGCTGGTGACGGTGCCTTGCAAAGTGTCCACTTCAGAGCATTCGTGGTTCCTAAGCATTCCCCCGCGGCTGTTCCTTGACTGAAAAACCCACTTTCTCTTTTTCCTCCATGATAAAGATAATTATTATGGATTGCTGGGTGTTCCCCCCCTGGAAATCTTACATCTGGGGAGGCCTGGAGTTCCCCTTTCAAGCCGACTTTCGTTCATTGAGATGCCACATATTTTCCAGCTCGCTTGGACTTTCCTTTGCAAATTGTCCGCAAAGGGCTGGTGCGTGTTTGCTTGCGTGCTCCCTTCTTCAACCTGCGGCAGCCTTCGCCGTTCGGGGCGCCCATAAAGATCCTCTTTGGGCAAGAAGGGAGAGCAGTGGGTCATCAGGGCCAGCTTTCGATGAGGCTGGACTGCAGGCAGATCAAAGCAAACCTCAGTTCGGACTGAAAGGAGCCTTCGCCCCGCCCGGAAGCGGCGGGGACGCAACCCAAGTTTCTGAAGAAAGAGACCTTTCTTCTTCCGCCTATTGTCTCTCTCGGTGTCAGAAAACAATTCCTAGAGTTTGGCCAGCGCTGTTATGGGGAGGGGAGGTGAAAACCTGCAGGGGGGTGTGAAGAAAAGGAATATATTATGAATAATGCATGTCGGAAAGCTCATAAATGCAAGCCGGGATTTTCTTCAGGAGTCGCCTTGATGCAGCGGTCTCGAAGGCACTCGCACACCTTCCTTTTTCTTCCTTTTCTCCCCCTCCCCTCCTTCTTTTTCTTCCTTTTTCTCCCCTCTTTTTTCCCCTGCTGGCATTTGGAGTGAGCCTCTTGACAGCCTGATTTTTCCACCCCTGTTGCGAAGCTCCTTTTCTCTCTAGTTAATATTCCGCTATACGTGTCGTGTCGTACCAAAGTAAACCGGAGGAGCTGGGGCGAAGACATTTACATTAATTATGCGGTCAGGCGGGAGGGGGGAATGGTGTTGGCCAAGCCACGGCGGCGAAGAGAAAAAACTCTTTGGCTGGGCTGAAGGAGAGAGGAGACCCAGCTGATTTACGGGGAAGCGAGGGAGGAAAGCCGCCACGGTGCGTCGAACCCAGACCCGGGCTGAACGATGGGATTTTTGTCGATTCCTGGCCTGGCGTTGTCCAAGGTCTTGATGCCATCAAGGAAAAAGGGTTGCGTTGGTGTTGAATCTATCACGAGAGCCCAGCACTCAGAGCCACTGTCGCAACTTGGCCAGATGAAGGCTCGTCTTTGACTTCTGGCTTAGCGCATCAAGATTTCCCCAGTGGAAACAGCGGTGCAGTTAGAGTATTTGTATTGCACCTTTGACCGGGTCAAAGCTTGGCGTGTGCATGGGGGGACACCAAAGAAACCTTTTCAGTGCTTCTGTTCGGCAGAGGAATAAATATAAATCACAACTGGATACAAATCACAACTGGTGGGCTTTTTCACGGCCTTTGTGTATGCAGACACATGCTTGGGGTTACTATGTGGGTCTTGTTTTAAAATTAAAAAAACAGGATGCCTTACTTAAAACCAAGGTGTGTATTCTGAAGCCCGGCGCCTCCAGCAACTTGCAGGGCGAGAATGCTCCTCCAAAACAAAGTTTGTTTTTTAAATTAAGAGTAGAATGAACACCACAATCCCCTATCTAGAGTTTAAGTCGAGTAACTCTTCCGAACTTATAATCATCCGTTCTTAAATTATTGGTGGATGGCAGTTTATCAAACATTCCCTCAACTGGATGTTAGTTTTTAGCCTGCCCTCAGTGCTTTCCACAAGCCAGCATCTGCCCTCCATTCCCAGACTTATGTTGTCCCTGACTTAAAGGTTTTGTTTTTAATATAATCCATCGCGCTCTGAAGGCGTTGGAAAGTAAAACTGCCTTTGACTTATTCTCAGCAACTCAGAGATGCCTCTTTCAATTTTTTGCCAACAGTAGAGAAGTACTTTGCCATTGGCTTCTGTTGGATGGACTGTGGGTTTTGTCTGTCTCTCTCTCTCTGTGTGTGTGTATTTATGTGTAGGAAGGAAGGAAGGAAGGACAGACATAGATAGACAGATGATCTATCTGGTCACATCCAGATACGAATTGCTACTCTCCTTAACTTTTCAAGATCAGTCAAGTTCAGCCAGATATATAGCAGAAGTTTGAAACCCCTGAAATCCAAGACTGCAAACATACCCAAACCTATTGATGACACCAACAAAGCCCAGAATCGAATCATCTAAAACCATAAACGAAGTCAGATGACATCAGATGTGGAGAATTTCAACGTAAGGGTCCTCTGTGCATTCATAACTTGGTTCCTTGTCAGAGGAGTCGGATGAGCAATTGGGATCTACTTGTAGACGTTGCCCATGGATAGTTTTGGGGACCTGAGACAAGTTGGCTTGATCCTTTTCTTTTTTAAATAGGGTCATTGGAAAGTTAAGGGACAAGGTCAATGCGGTGTCGCCACCTCATTCAGCTAAACCCTAAACCAGTTCTTTGTCCAAATACCAGATAGTATATCTTTTAAAAAATAAGTTAGAGGCCAAGTTTCAGATTTCTAGATGGGGAGAAGCAGCTGGAGAAAGTCTGCCCGTGTTTCTTTTCAGTAGCGACCCATCCGACAACCATGTTTGTTGCACAACACTTTCCCCCCTCCAACTTTACTTGTGCCTAATATCCTCTCTCTCCTTCCTGGCAGTTTAATACATAATTAGGGCAAAAAAGAATGTGTTCCCTTTGAGCAACATTTGTGGGAGAAGCGTGGAAAGGCTCTTTCTAGTCTCACTTGCTCCGAATTATGCAAATGAACGCTGAAGTTGTCACATCTAGCAAAAAGGGAAAATGTCATCTGGTGGCCAATTATTCGCAAGCAGCTAATCAGTGGCGTTCTGTTTGAGCCCAGGATCGTGGCAGTGTGAATGCAAGGAAGCAACTGGCTTGATTCATTGAGGCAAGACATCTCTATGGCTTGACTCCTTACGTGCCCCGAAAGGGCGGTGGAAGGTGAGGGAGATGTTTGGAGAGGACTCAGCACAGGGCCAGCACTCAGTAGCTTGGAGGGCCCTAGATTCATATCTATACCCATCTTTTCTTTCCCTTTTTTAAAAAAGGATTTCCAGAATTCCACTTGTTCTACTCTTCTTCCCTACCTAAAGATTCCTGAACAGAAAAGTTGGTGGAGTTGCTATGCTGCTATATAACAAAAGAGAAAAAAAGACGGTGTATTGCTGTGTCCAGAGGTCTGGGGCTCCTGAAATGAAGGACACTTCCACCAAGTCCCATCTCCAGCCTACTTGCACTGTTGCCAGGTTGAGTTATCGCCTCCGAAAAAGCTCAGCTGTTTCTTCTTTCAAGGGTTTGAGGGTCTCCTAGGCAGTGCTCCAAGAATCTATATTTGGATAGGTGTGTCTTGGTACAAAGACCTTTCTCAAAGATGCTCCATCAGATGGATACATGGTTGGGTATGCTTTCTATTTTGGCAAGGTTGGGGTGTTGGGTGGTCTAAACTTTGCAGTCTACTTCTGAAAAAGATGCAGGACGGGGCAAGCCTGCAAATATTGCCCTCAAAAAGTGTGAGTCCTGGTGGCTTCATGGATGCAACCATTCTTCTTGTCAATACAGCGGTGGTTTCCTGTTGCTGCTCTCTATCTTCTCATATCTGGTAGGCAGAATTGTCACTGTTTGTTACTAATGTTTCTGGAAATGCCCGCACGCACTCTCTTATTGTGCAAATCCCCTACCTGAGATTAGGAGTAATTAGTAGTAGGGAAGGTCTTGAACTATTGACAAGGATCCTAATGTATCATCATCAGGAATTACATTAATTTCCTTGGTTTTTGACCTAAGATGAAATGCTGCACCGTGCAACATTGGCGCCTCGTTCTCACGTTCCCTTTGGTAACTCAAAATCAAAGAAGCTGAAAGTTGGGAGCCTCTTGCGCACGCTTCTAAACATTCCTATCGAGTTGTTAGTTGAGGGAAATTAGGGAGCCCAGAGCTAAAGAGTAATCATACCTGCAATATGTGAATGTAGCTGTAGATGAAATCAGTCTCAGCTTGTAGCTTGGTTTTGTCTTTCGCTCTTTGGAACATGGCCTGCGGCATGCACTCAACCAGCAAAAGTTTCAGGGCTCTGGCTTAAAAAACTCCCTGAGTTGTGTTTTGCTTTGGGGGTAATGCACTGGGTTGAATTCCTGTCGTAGCGCATGCTTTCTCTGCCCAAATATTACTGAATGGCATTTTAGCTGTTAATAGTGTGTGTGTGAGAAGTGGAACAGAGGAAAAGAATTGCAAATAAACTTGAACGTACAGAATTGTTCCTTTATTCCAGCGCACCTTAGACATTGTTACACGCCACTGGTTTTTAGCGATATGAGCCTTCCAGTGCCGTCATTTGCTTCCATCGCCTAACTAATAATAATAATAAAACAACAACGCTGTCCAATGTTTTATTACAAAGTAGGTGGCCTGGAGGAAAATAAATGTGTATGTGCGCGCACGCGTGTGCACGCCGTCTTCCCTTTTCAGCATAAAATATGCATTTGGGCTTCTCATTTCATCTCCAATCTATGTTATTCCTTAAAAATGCAGGGCCGCCTGAAGTCCTTTTTAATATTTAATTCAACAACTTTTTAATCTGCCATTATGCTGTGATGAAGTAAGCATCAAGTGTCGCTGAAAAAGATTAAATTATACTTGGAAATAGGAATTGAAATGATTTAGAGGGGTAGCTGGGAGTGGAGAGAAAAGACGCGCGGTATTTGCTTTGCGCAAGCAATAATCCAAGCGTTTTGGGGAGAAGGGGTTGCGGGTGCCCATCGAAGTGATGGGTACCCTCGTGGGATTCCTTCCCTCTCCATGGCTACCCCATTCTTAGGCTACTGCTGAGCATGGCTTTATTTAAATGGCAACTTTGTGCATTAATTAAGTCGGGGTTCTTATCTGCCCCTACCTTCTCGGCTTTCTGGAAACATGAGAAGCTCACGGGCAGGTTCATTTTGCGAGGACTTCCGTCCGATCCACGGGCCTCGTTAACAAGCTTATCTGCGACGCAGAGAAATTGCAATAATTAATAGCCTCTCCAACTGGGTGGCGTGGCCGTGTTTCTGCACCGGTGCCTGCATCTGCAAAAGGAGAAGACTCAAGCTGGTTTAACGTCTGAATTTCAGATTTCATTTGTGTTTGGATGCACACAGGTGCCCAGACATGCTCTTTTCCTTTGTGGCATTTATTTCTTCTCTTGTTGCTCTGAAGATGGATAAAAGGCTGCACCGTCTAACTCTGCTTTTTGAGGGTCTGCTGATACTTCCAATTTTTTTATCTTTTTCTCTCCTTCACATTGCAACCTGAGCCGCTTGCTGTGAGATGGGCGGCATATAAATCTAATAAATAAATAAATAAAATGACGAACCTTCAACCTGCTCAGAGCGGTAGATGTGTTTCTCAGCTGGGTTAAATGTGGACTGATGTCAGTTTGAAGAACTTTCCTGGTACTTTAGATGTCCAGATTCTTACTAGCCAAACGTGGTTATATATTTACTGGTCTGAGCAATGGAGGTTCTTTCTTTCCACAGCAAAAGTGCTCCTGCGTGCTCTGCAGAATTGGTTATTTCTTTATGGCACTTCCTGGTATGACCATGTAAAAAGTCCATGGTTACCATCGTCATTCCATGAAGTAATCTTTGGCTGTTCAAAAGAAAACATCAATACTAACTAGTCTGAGAATTTTACCTATCATATATCAACTAAGAGCAAAGCCACAGATCTGTTCCTGGAAAGACTTGTGGCAAATTCTTTTATAGGAAGATGAAAACATAGACAGGGAAACATTAGCCGCATACGTTTGAGAAGGTATCTAAGTATAGTGCAGCTTAAAATGTGCCTTCCATTTCTAACATCAGAAGCTGATTTTAACTAGTGGAGCAATTAAATATGGGATGATCAACTCCAGAATTTCTAGCCAGGGTTGTAAACTGGCAGACTGCCCACCTAAAATCTGGGAGAAGGATTTTGTTGATTTTCTTTTTTTAGTAAAATTGGATGGACAACGCTTGGGTCCTTATTTTGAGAACTGGAATTTTGCCTTGAAAGAAGGGAAAGATCCAAATCGCATTGGATTCAAATGATATGGCACCAATTTCTCTCCTTCTGTTTTTTTTTTTTGGAGGGGGTGGAAGGATAGTTTTTGGGAGATACTTACAACTTACAAAGTGGATTTGCCTAAAATGGTAGTCTAGACGGAAAGGCAGTTGGGTGGTTGTTCATGTTATTGTGAGAAGCCCAGCAGGTCATTTGAACCTACTCACTCATCTGATTTATTCATCCCTACTTAGGATGTTAAATAAAACATCCATTGTATTTTGCTGACCAGGATTTAGCATGTTGCATAATGTCAAAGACTTCCTTTGGATAACTCTATTGATGGGGAAGAGATGTATGCTTCATCCTGTCAGATTTCTCCCTTGCAGGCCAAACTAGAGCCAATTAAACAGGCACAGAAGAATTCAGGAACTCCTGGTAAGTAATTATACTGTAGAAAAGCTAAGAAACCATTGTGAAAGAATTCTAGTAACTGCTGTACATCAAATGCAAATGTATAGTGTCTTCAGCATTGGAAATTCTTGCCTCTGAGCAATGCAGCGAACTGCACACCCCTCCCTGTCATAGGGGAAGTCTGGCTTCCATCTCTCTCTCGTTCTGGTGACAGCCAGATCTGATACCTGCTTGTTCTCTTCTGACCACGTAAAAGCAAATTCTCCCATGCTTGCGCGCCAGCTCCGTGATCATTCCCGCGATCATTCCTGCGAGATGCGCGACTTGCTTTCCCTACCAACAGCCCACCCTCATTCACTCGGTGTCCAAAATGTAATCCTCCCTTCAACTGGGCATGATTGCGTCCTTTGCAAAGAAATCAACAACCCGTTCCTTTTGCCTGCGCGAAGGCAGACGCGCAAGCAAGCTCAGCAGAGCCTTTCAGAAATTCCAAGATCTCCATTCGCTTGGATTCCCCTGGCAATTATTGACAGAGGCGCATCTTTAAATCTCAGCATGACAGATTTTGCTTTAGCCAGTTGGTTTTTTGTTTGTTTTAATTTAAACCCCCCTCTCCATAACGATGCCTGCAGCGTGTAGGTGGTTGGTTGATCTCTGTCTTGATTTCATTTTATTTTTTGCTCTTCCTCACGCTCTTCCCATTTAGACCCTGGTTTGTCACCGGTCTGCTGGCAGAAGTGAAGCAGGGCTGCCTCTGACAACTCCGCATTGGTGTCAGAAAGGCAGGCAAGAGAGAGACGGCAACTCAGTGCATTTCTGCGGAGGAGGGTAAATAAAA
>JANHZU010008995.1:175543-186105 GCA_032468055.1 Acrochordus granulatus | reverse complement strand
TCCTTCCCTCCCTCCCACTTTCCCTCTCCTTCTCCCCTCCTCTGCTCTGCTCTTAGGCGAAAAAGGCGCAACTTCAGTAAACAAGCCACAGAAATCTTGAATGAGTATTTTTACTCACACCTCAGCAACCCCTACCCCAGCGAAGAAGCCAAAGAAGAGCTGGCAAAGAAATGCAGCATCACGGTATCACAGGTAAAACCTGGTTCCTTCAGGGTGGTTTGCAAAGATGTTTGGTGATAAGATAGGTCCCCATCATGAAATGATCAATTGCCTTCTGATGACCAGAAAATATTTCCTCAGATAGATCAGCCCTAGACTATTAACTTTTTCCCAAAATACTGGTGGCCTAGTGGTTAAGACACAGGGCCTGTGGCTGGAAGGTTGGCAGCCCGAGTTTGAGACCCAAGTGCCTTTGCATAATGGGGGAACTCCCATTATTTGCCCCAGTTCATGCCAACCTAGCAGTTGGGAAGCTTGTAAAAATACAAGTAGTTAAATAGGTACCCTCTAAATTGGTGGGAAGGTAACAGCATTCTGTGTGCCTTGGCATATAGTCGTGCTGGCCATGTGACCACGGAAGCATCTTTGGATAAACACTGGCTCTTCGGCTATGAAATGGAGATGAGCACCACTCCCTAGAGTCGGACACAATGAAAGGGGAAACTTATTTTTTTTTACCCATTTGATATTCTTTGGGGGAGGAACCCCCTTCTAATATCCACCTGCATTTTTCCAACCAGAACAAAGTTCTGTCCTGGTGATGGCTCTTCAAGGTATCACCAAAGTATCCAAGATATCACCAAAGGCCAAAGAGGGAATTTTTAAACAATGAATTGTAGAGTAAAAAGTACATGGGGGCATGAGTAGGGGGATGTGCTCAGAGTCAGATGACATTTATTATATCTGGACTACTATCCAGAACAGTCTATGATAATTATTTATTATCCATAACAATCATTGTTATTTTATCTGACATTGATCCTTCAGACCAGGAATGAACGATTCTGAGGCCAATGGCACATTTTGAACCTTAGTAAAAGCTCGGAGATGCTTTCAGAAATGGCCATCATGATTGGAATACCTGATATCAGATACTCATGCAGTGCACCAGCCTTTGGTCTTTGTACTCCATGTTGGACCAAAATTAAAGTGGAGAATGCACAGTCAAGGTCCTATTTGTTCGTATTTGGGTATCAAGGAACTGTGACTTGGGAGAAGATTTCAGACCATGGTTGAGAAGTAGGCTTGACTCTCCCTGCCATTTCTTAAACTAAAATTGCCCTTCCCTTGTCATTGTGTTACCTGTCGTAGTAGGGACTCCCACCCCTTCTGTTTGCAAACATGATAAGGGGCAGACAGCTTTCTTTCATGGTTCCTTGATTTCTGAGTGTCCTTGAGAAGCTTCTTTAAATGGTCTTTTTTGGGTGAAATGCTCCTCAGGTGGTAAACTGCTTTTGACAAGCCACAGCAACTAAATCCAGCAGCTGAAAAAGGTCGTGAAATACCTTCTGAATCCCTACTTTTGCCTTCTGTTCGATCCATAGAGCTCCAGAGGTGTAGTGCCACCACTGGGAAGGTCTTCATTGTCAAATGAGAGGAGCAGCTTCAGCTCCTTTTTAGATGTTGACCCGAGACAAACCCAAGAGCAAGGATTCAGCTTTGGCTTGGCTGTCCTACAGTGCCAACTTCTTGCCTGTCGATCAATTAGTGAGACAGATCGAGGGTCTTTTTTACCTGCCAGGGGTTGCTTAAATCTGAACACTGAGTAAATCCCCTGGAAGATCATGGGACATTTTGTCTCTGATTGGCCTAAACCATTTCCCCATTGCCTGTTCCTAACATAGCCCTTCAGTAACAGTTCAGTAACAGCCATTTGTGCCACAGTAATGAAAGTCGCGTCTGCAAAACAGCAGAGCCGCTTTAGCACATTAGAAATGTCATAAGCTTTTAAAACACAGCAGCAGGTTCGGCATCTCCTGCCTTAGAAGAGATGACTTTAGCTAAAGGGGAGAGTTTTTAGATTTTTATTCATGCCCAAACTTGCAAGCTTAGAACTCTAAAAGCCATCACGCTTGCTTTAATGACAACAGTGCGCTACACACCAGCAGTGCTTGAGAATGGAAAACGCAAAAGCAGGAATCTCAGCATTAGAAACCTGATTTCTTTCTTTTATGTCTGTATTTCCCTGAACCATGTGGCAAATATGCCCAGGAAGGAAGGTATAAGGCCCAGAGATGTGAATGTTTTGTCTTTGCACTTGATCAACATAGCCTGCAAACAAAAGAGATTCTGATGAGCTTTGTTAGCGATTTCTGTTTTTTCACTTTTGAGGAGCCAGAGGCAGAGGATTTGGAAATGTCAGTCTAGGCCCTTCTGAACGTTAATGATAGTTCTACTTGCTCTATTTTCTGAATGCCAAAATACTTCTTTTTGTTCTTGATGTGTGAACAGCCCATGCCTATGTGGACACACACCCATCTTACACTGGGGACATTGTGTGTAAGAGTGACACGTGTAATAATGATGTGCACTGCCCTCGTGATGTTATTGTCAGATCATCTGTACTCAATCATACCCCCTCATCGTTAAAAACCCATTGTGGGGCAGCTGTTAATAATATACACAATATAATTTTTGAAAAGATGTTGGTTGTTGGGCATGAAAGACCAGACCGTGGCACCAAGATTCACCAAAATTTATTGTTCTTGCCTATTTTACGAGAATCTACCCAACTAATGTTGAACCCCTGTGGTTGTGAGATAAAGTTTAATGATCATCAGAGAGGACTGGGCCTAGTACATTTGTTGGTATGCAGAGACTCCAGGCTGATGCCACATTTGACTCCTCCCCCTGGCTCTGCCATCTCTTCTACATTGGTAGAGTACTCATGGGGAAGCTGTCATCTTCAGGTTCTCCTTCCAGCTACACTTGTCTTATTATCGGTATGATCCTGATTAATATTATTGATTACCACAATCAGTTTTGGAGGTGACTAGAAATACAAATGGGGCAAAAAGCCATCGAGCTCAGTTCAGAAACTTGCTTCCTTGGTGGAAATTCTAAAGATTTTGGGAAGAAAATCTTCAAGCAGTGACAGCTTGCCAGGAACTTTTTCTTTGCTTCTGCACCTCTCTCTCTTCTCTTGGTCTTGACTTGTCTGGATTATTCTCCCTTCTTTTCTCCCTGCCAGGTGCTTCCTAAATATCAGCTTTTGCTTGTCCTCTGTTCTTTTCTTGCCATTGTCTGCCAGCAGACACTTCATAGATCTGCTCAGAACTTGACCCATGGATGTTTGGGTTGCCATGCATAGAATCGAAAGACCCAGTCCTTTGTCAGATTTGGGGTGGGGAGTTGCCTCTTCCATGCACAAACACAGGAGCTCCTCTGTCTTGGCCAAGCTAAGTGGCCCCAGGATGGGTTGAGGGTTGATTGCCACTTTTGTGCTCTGGAAGCTTTCTGTGATTCTTAGGCCCTATGGCTGATGGGGGAACTTGCACCGAGAGATGCTAATTAGAATTTAAAAGGCCAGGCTCATGTATGATATGATTTCCCTTTGTAAAGAAGGCCTACTCATGTGAATCACATAATTATGTGCTAGAAAGGAAGAAACTCTCTATGGCCTACTTGAACTCTACCCAGCATTGTTCCTTTGTGGCTAGAAAGAGCAGAAGAAAATGGCTGGATTTTCAGGCGACTTGCAGATGCTTTGCTTGTGGTCATGGGAATTTGAACACGGCAGAAAAAGAATTACTTTAATGCTCCACCAACATCAGAATCCTATTTGCAGTGTGAGCAGGCAGATCCCCAGAGAATTTACAGCCAACATAGTCTATCTTTTCTCTTCTTTGTCATAAGTTCTGATATTCCTGTTGGGTTCTGATTTTCCAGGCTTGGCTTGTGCTGTGTAGAAATATTGCTCCTCTGTTGAGAGAGGCTCTCCCTATTGATCAAGATTATTAGCTGTGAATTGGATACCTCCTATATGAATTGATACTGGCCTTTTTTAGAGGGATTTTTGGAAGCCAGTGGAAACTCAATAGCTTGGTTGCTTCCACTCAATAGAACAATGGGTGTTTGAAAAATGTCTGGGTCCATTTTAAAGTCCACGGAGAAAGCTATTGGGTTTTTATTTGAGGTTTTCAAAGCCCACAGGATAAGAAAGCCTTGGTTAAATCCAATGCCTTGGACTTGATCCAAAAGTTTTGGAAGGAGCTCTCAAAGGAACCACTCAAATCAAATGCAGTACTGGACTGGAAAGAAATGGTGTCTTGCTACCTTAAAGGATCAGTGAAGACCAGTAAAAAGTGGCCAATTTTTGTGAAGTGATATCAGGACAGATGTAAGAAAAAAACTGAGAGGGCAAAAGCACATGTTCTTCATTAATCATGCATTTTGAACAGGAATGAACTTGGTAGATCCACGGACACTTTTGTCATTCAAAGAAACAAACCTAAAGAGCATCTCAAGTTGCGTATTGCACTGTTGGTACAATTAATTTCTTTCAACAGCCCAAGTCAAGAGGGCGAGCATTAAAAACATCTACTGTTTTCAGATTCAGAATTGGGGCCCTGTAATTCGAAACAAGGTGAAATATAAGTTGAAAATCTGGAGACACTTTCTTTTTCTTTGATTTTTTTGGGAGGGCAGAACGTTATGGTAGCTCTCCTTCTGATCCCTGATCAAACAAATATGTTTTTTTTGCACACATGCGTCATTCTCGCCAAAGTTGTGCATCTTTCTGATTTAAGAATAATTTATCGTCTTTTTAAAAATTTAACATTGCAATTAACGTGATGAATAAGTGCAAGGGTATTATTTGAAATGTAATATACAGTTAAGCCCAATTAATTAATTGGCTTTCAGTGACTGGGCACAGAGTGATGTTCTTTGGGTCTTTGAATGCACAGATAGTTTGTTTAAATGAAAAATGTGGCACCAAATAGATGTATCTATTCATCCTCCCTCCACCCTAGAATAAAACTTCTAACATGCATGAAGGAGATGAGGGCTGAACAAGAGCTGAGAAATGAGACCCAGCATGCTTTGCAAATGGTGGAATCACAAATGTGGAAAGCATCAGGGCCACAGACTCTGTTCAGCTTGCTCGTGTATTCTCTTTTATTTATTTCTGTAAAGGAATGGCTTTGAAACTTTGGGGGATTTTGGAGAACCTGTCAGTTTCTTGGAAGGTGAGGAGAGGACAAGGAATGAGAGATAAATGGTCCTAATGTTTAGATGTTCTCATGCTTTTTCCTTGCATTTTGCAACATTGGATACCGAGAAAGCATGGGACTGGCAATTCCCACCCCACATCACATGCAGTCATCCAAGACCTACTTTGAATTATTGATTGAGAGTCAATAGGATTCAACTTGAGTTGTTGTGAGGTCCTGGGAAGCTCTTTCTACAAGTCTGCAGGAGTCGCTGCTTCCATTAAAATGACAACGCAGGCGTTGTTCCTTTTGGACACGCAAGTGACATCATGATGCACATATAAAGGGGGAGAGCTTGCATTGTGTTGGCCCAATGCTGCTTATGTCATTTGCTTTCTCCTTGCCCCCCCACCCCCGTTGATGCCACCGATTACAAGAAAAAGCTGATTTTTGGAGTTCCCTCTCTCAACAATGCTAGAAACTCATTCACTGTAAAAGGGATACTGACAATAATAAAGTCAGAATTGGGCTGCTTATACTTGCTGCTTTTTAGAAATTGATCTGGCCATGGGTCCCTCAAAACCTAACAATGATTTTTGCTCAGTGCATCTAAGAAAATGAGGAGCACATACGTTTACTCATGCAGACATTTATACTGAAGTGAACACAATGGGAGGGTTATATTATATAGCACCCTTTTTACAGATGGTGAGTAGGAGAGGTGGGGAAATATCACAATTTTGTTGACCCTTTTTATGGATGCTGAGTGGGAGAGGTGGGGAAATACCACAATTTCGTTGACCCTTTTTATGGAAGCTGAGTGGGAGAGGTGGGGAAATACCACAACTGTGTTGACCTTGTAGCTTACAGTATATTAGTTTAGTAGTTTGTTGAATACGCATCACACTTTTTCTCCAGGAGCTTAAGACAACCTGCATAGTATTCCCTTCTGCAAATTTTCTTTGCAGTAACTCTGTGAGTTAACAGCAGGTGTAGGTTGTGCAGTTTCTCACTGCCTTTCCATGGCGGAAGTGAAGCTTCCACCTTCACCTGAACTGCTCTAGATTCCAAGCTAGGCTTTTCCAATCCTCTCTTCAAAAATGGCACCATTTCAATGGTGGTGAACAGATGCATTCAGTGAATCTTCAGAGATGAGAGACCACAGGGAGAAGAAGGCTCTTTTCCCAGGACATGTGTGGTATTTGGGGATGGGATGGCTTCAGGGCAGACCAGCAGTGAAAGGAGAGAAGGTGATCAGTGAAAAGCTGGAGGTCATCCTGCTTTGTCTGAGTGGGGCAGGTTCTACATCCATCTGGGGAAAAGGTCAAGAGGTCTTGGGCTGTAGGACTGCTGTTAGCCTTGACACTGAGCAAAACCTTGTCTTAATAGGGAGACAGCATGGCGTTGCGATTCCGGGAAATCTTTCCAAAGATCTTTTTTTGCAAATCCCATTTCTTGAGAGTGATGCCTTCCCCGATAGGTATGAACAGCACCTCCGTCAAGGACATGCTTGATTTGATTTGGATGTCTTTATTGACTTCTGCAGCAATGGCCAAGGCTTGTTATGTTTTGCATTAGTTTATATTTCTTTAAAAGACGAAAAGCCATCTGCGACTCTTCCACTCATGATGGCAATTTGGTGTTTCTTAACGGAGTCTCTTTATTATCAAAGGACATAAAGTCCTAGAAACATTTACAAAGGACAAGACCGCCCCCGAAATGGCTTACTTAGCCACCCTGCAAGAGAAATGAACATTTAAGGAGTGGGAAAGTTCATTCTTTGTTTTTAGGGGGTTTAAAAATGCCATCTTGTGAAATGTAGGGGCATTTTAGATTTAATATTTAATTTGGTGGCTCCATAACTGCCGTCTAGCATTGCCACATGTGTCCTGTCATACGAAATCCATAAAGCTTTTATTTGTTTGCTTTCGAGAGCATACCAGTGGCTTGGTGGCATTAAAAAAAGTGGCTCTGCATCCTTTTATTGTTTTCAGCTGGGCCTCCAAGGCAATGCCTGGGTATGTTCAGAGGCAGCCACAAAAAGGAATGAGCTATATGATAGAGTTAGCCGTGGCTCTGATGATAGTTGACCTGCCTAAATTGCACACTGTGTGCAGCGCATGTGGCTTTTTCGGATCTTCTCGTGCACAGCAGGAAGACATCCATTCTCAACTCCAGCCGCCAAATTCGTCTGCTTCCTGAATTTAGTTCAGGGAATAAGGATTGCTTGGAAGGAGATGGTAGAATAATAATTATTTAAAAAAAACATAGATTTTTGGTGTTTATTTCATTTTATTTTTTAAATGGGGGGAGGCCAACCCTGACTTTGATATTCCTGGGATTGCGTTGTGCAGGTTAAACATAATGTACGATCCACTGTGCCTTTCATTGCTTCCAATTAAACTTTGCTTGTTAGTTTAACCTCTAGGTAATCCCATCAAACAATGGATGCAAAGACAACACTGCCCACAGTGGCTATGGATGAGTGGCCATTAATTTTAATTGCCTTGATATTAAAGATTAAAAACTAGGGGGACTGGCAGGGTGGAAACAATCTGATGTCGAGCAAATCTGCCTTCCCTAGGCTGTGGGGATATTAAAATTTTACTGTGAATTAAACAAGCCTTTATTAGTGGCGGCCATTGCTGGATTGGTCCAGAGGTGTGCATAAACGCCCCGATTTCTTATATATCCACGGACAATCTGCTTGACGTATAGAGATTCTGCAATTATGAAACTGTTAATAAAACCATAATTGGATTGTCCGTAGTAATTATTTGCCGGCTTTCATTAATGCTTTATTGCTTCCTGACTGACAAAGTAATATTAAGTGCAATATATGTAATACTTCAGTGTGTCATCCTGGGAATTTGGCAGGCCAAAAGATGCACCTTCGTTTATTGCCTTCGAAGCTTGGGGGGCTTTCATTAATTTAGGGGAGTGCAAAGGCTGGTATGATGGTAGCAAGGGTTTTCCTTGCTTAAGATGATGAGGGAGCGCAGCACTAGATGTGTTGTATCCTACCAGTTCTGCCCAATCCAAGGACATGAGGCATTGTCTTTGTCTCAGTTGTAGCAATTTGATGGCTTGGTCAAGTTTCCTCGCCAAACTCTTACATCTACAGAGGGTTCCTAAGTATGGCCTTCCTATTCTCCAATGAAGTTAGAAATGTTCCCATGGGATTGCATGCTCAGCTCAGAAAGCAAAGCAGCAGATCATTGAAGAAGTCAACCCAGGTCGAGGTACGAATGATCAGGTTCAAACTATCTTACTTTGGACACATTTTGCGAAGACCTAGGAAGGGAAGAGAAGAAAAAGAAGACAACCGGTAGCAAGGTGGATGGACTCAATTAGAGCGGCGATGAGTTGCAAGAGCTGAAACCATGTTAGGAACAGATCCTCCTGAGGGCATTCTATCTATGAGGTTGCTAAGTGTCAATAATGACTTGATGGCACCTAATCAAACTATCAATGAGAAGTGAAATTATTTTGGTAAACCAACTTGGAAGGAAGGTGCCAGGAATTCAGAGGGATTTGCTCATCTAGATGTCATTGTGGATTGGTAATCCTGCGAGCAAATGATTGTTGTTACAACTATTTTTTTTTTTTGTAATTTAGCTGGGCGAGATATTTCCTTTCTATTGTACAAGAGCCCCAGTATGGCAACCTATGCAGATGCTTGCCAATGGGGGAGGGAGAATTTCAATAGTTCTCTACTTCAGTTATTAATTATCTTGGCATAGCCCACTAACAGCCAAGATCAGAAAATAGTTCTTGCATGCCATTTTCCCAGCGGCTTTCTTTCAGCTGCTCCGGCCGTGACCTTTGGGTGGGTTAATAGGGAGCGCCTTCGATTCTGGCTTGGTAGCAGTGTGGCCATCTTCAAAGAGAGGCAACAATGCAAGGTTTCATGCATTATTGATTTATTTTTTGCCCTTCTTTTGTGTGTGAGTAAGGGTTGGCGAGGCTTTTTTCTTTTGTTTTTTTTAAGTTTTCCCAAGCAGATTGAGTTCAGTTCTATTTGCAGGCCACTCAAGGTTGTTTTAGTCCACCAAACAAAAGACAATTGCCGATTCTTCCCCCCTCCTTTATGCTTCCTTTCCCATGCGAGCAAAGATCACTTCTATTTGTTCCATAGTTTTCTTAAAGAGGTGAAATTCTGGGATGAGGGGTGGAATGATGGGAAGGTCAGTCCCAGTTGCTGTAGGGAGAGACAAGGGACCTTGGCTTCAGTTGTAGTTAGCAAACGTGGTTCATATGAAGATGGCCCCTAAATCCATCCCTTTCAAAACTACTATATATGTAATTATGAAAACAGAGAGTAAAAGACTCTTGGAGATAGAGAAATTGGATATCAATTAAAAAAAGACTTAAATATTAATTGTTGGGAAAATTTTGACCCAAGACTCAAAGGGAAACATGACGTGAATAGACAACCCTGAACAAAGATGACAAAGAGTCAAAACTGTTGATCTATTTCCCTGGATGACCTCTGCAATTCAGGTCAATAGACTGATTTTATTTGGAGTCTGTGTCAGTTTTACATTGCTGATCCATAAGTCTGTACCTATTTCTCCATCATTCTGCAACTGAAATATTCTCAAACATTCCTGTGATTTTTCCATCTAGATTTCCCCTATTCCATAAAGTACACATTTTTGTCCACATTTTAAAATTTCATCTTCATTTTAAGCAAGCAAGAGACATTTTGATTTGAGATGTATATGCTTTTTGGCAGGAGGTGCTGGGTACCTAGGCCAAAATTCAGAAAAGTGTGAAAAGGACAACATCAGGCTGGGCATTAAATCCAGGAACTGTAACTTAAGATGGTTCGTGTAGAGATGCAAAGCAAGTCTGATCATCCAATGGGAGCATTTATTTATTGAATTTATTGAAAACAAATTATAAATAAATTTTATTGACTGAAACCAGGATATGACTAGTCATTTGCCTTCAGATGTTGAACTTCTCTTATATGCTCAATCCAGGATTCTTTTTCTTCCCTTCCCTCTTTGTCTTCTTGTCTCTTCCTTCTTCTTTTCTTCACCTTCCCTTCCTTCTCTCCCTCTCCTTTTCTTTTCATTTTCCTTCCCTTTCCCTTTCTCTATTCCTTTTTTCCCTCCTTTCTTTTCCCTTCCAGGTATCCAACTGGTTTGGCAACAAGAGAATCAGGTACAAGAAAAACATCGGCAAGTTTCAAGAAGAAGCTAACCTTTACGCTGCAAAAACTGCTGTGACGGCAGCTCATGCTGTAGCAGCTGCTGTCCAAAACAACCAGACCAACTCACCCACCACACCAAATTCTGGTAAGTCTCTACCTTAAATGTATATATATTTAAGGTATATATATATATATATATATATATATATATATATATATATATACACACACACATTTGAAAAAAAAGA
>JANHZU010008995.1:148130-160177 GCA_032468055.1 Acrochordus granulatus | reverse complement strand
AGATAGATAGATAGATAGATAGATAGATAGATAGATAGATAGATAGATAGATGATAGATAGGTAGATAGATAGGTAGGTAGGTAGGTAGGTAGGTAAGTAGGTAGATATTATGGTCATAGACTAGAATTTGTTGTTGTTCAGTCACACAGTCGTGTCTGACTCTTCAGGACCCCGTGGACTGCAGCACACCAGGCCTCCCTGTCCTGCACTTCCTCCTGGAGTTCACCCAAATCCACACCCATTGTGGTACCATCGTAGTACCCATGATGCTACCTAACCATCCCACCCTCTGCCATCCCCTTCTCCTTTTGCCTTCAATTTTTCCTAACATCACATCTTCTCCAATGAGTCCTGTCTTCACATTGGTTGGCCAAAGTATTTGAGCTTCAGCTTCAGCATCTGTCCCTCCAATGAACAATCAGGGTGGATTTCCTGTAGGATTGACTGGTTTGATCTCCTTGCCATCCAAGGGACTCTCAGTAGTCTTCTCCAGCACCACAATTCAAAGGCATAAATTCTTCAACGCTCAGACTTTCTTATGGTCCAGTTCTCATATTACTACTGGGAAAACCATAGCCTTGACTACAAGAGACCAGAATAGATTCTGTCAATTTTATTTTACAATAAAATAGAATTAGCATATCCGATTGTGTTTCCTATCTGGTTTGCCCCGCAAGACTGATTTCAGTCTTGGAAGTCTGAAACTACATTTCTACCTCCCATTATTTCCTTTACAGCCCAAGAAACTAGGAAGGGTCTCTTCTGAGCCTTTTGCTCTACCCACTATCCAACTATCCACTACTCTCTTGGTAATAATCTCTTTACTGGATCTCCCATGGTCATTCTCACATACCATTACAAGACACAGATGCTGATTTGTTTTTTTCCTTCTTTTCCTACAAAGAAGTTTTTATGGCCCAAGGGTTTGGAAGCTTAGAGGCTTCCTTGAAGATGTAAGTGTTCATGTGTGCTTCTTTCCATAACTATGCCAGCCAAATCAGTTTTGTATGCTATGGGAAATTGCCAGACCTCTGTTCTTAAAAGCCAAGGAAGCCACAGAAGTATCACCACTTGCACAGTACCCTCAACATGAGGAGAAATGGAACTGTTTTCTGGATTGTGCAATTCATGAAACTTGATGAGCTGCATTAGCCCACGACTCAAAGCCAGGTGTCATCCCTCCGAGGCAGTCCAAACAAGACACCATGACTATCAGTACTAACACTACTTTGATTGTAAGGCTACACTAACAACATCTTGCAAGTCTGAAAGCTGATCTTCCTTCCCTTTCTTTTATTTTCCAAGGAAATTCTGGAGGGTCCCTCGTGAGATGCTTACCACATCCTGATTCCTTCGGTGGGCTGAGATGTCCCTTATTTAATCATTGCTCTGGCTGCAGCTCTTCCCCCTGTCTCCCAAGATCATACCCATTACACTAGGCCACCAATCTTCTCCTCTGCAATTTATTTCGTGTAAGTGTATACATACACACTCATGAGCCTTCAAGCCAGTCGTAATTCCTAGTGACAGGCTAAACTAGTTCTGAAATTGTTTTGGCAAGATTTTTTGAAAGCTACTTGCCCTTGCTAAAGTCACCTAGCTGGTTTCTATGCCTAAGGTAAGACTAGAACTCACAGCCTCCAGGTTTCCAGCCTGGTGTGTTAACCATTAAACCAAACCGGTTCTCAAGAGGTTCTTTTGCTTGGAAGTAAATCTACATTAACATCTTTTTGGGTTTATTTGTGGATAATTAGGCCAAGAACTCAAGTGAACCTATATTTCAATCGGACACGTTTTTCTGCTTTGCCCTTCATACTTTCTATTACTTTACTAAATACTTTCTACGTGCTGAAAAGCTCCTTCCCAACCATTTCCCTCAGCTAAAACTACATATCACAGGATGCTTCAACATGGAAATCCAAAATGTTATTAGCAATTGGCTAGACCAGATCTGATGCCAATTAAACAAATCGACAACACCAACACAAATCACTTGTATCTTTTTTAAAATACAGAAGAAGAAAGGGGAAAAAAGGCCCAGAGTTCAACTTGTATTAAATGTGAAATGCAATTTTCTGCCGCTGTTGATTTATTACTCGGTGTTGCATTGTTCAAAGAAGCATGTTATATATTTCAATAGAGAAATTATTGTTTATTCATTAATATTTTAAAACTTGCTTATTGCTGGCTGCAGCTCCTGTTGCAGAGCGAAACTTATGATTTAAAACATGAATTAATAAACACATTTGAAAGTGTTAGACAATATCATAAGCGCTCGTTTTTCATTTTACCGGGAGCATATTAAATTTTTATAATTCCACTGGTGCAATGATATTCTTTTCTCCCCCCCTTGCTCTCCTCTCCCCCCTTTTCTGTACATTAAAAAAAGGAAGAAAGTGGTGGGAAAAAAAAGGGGGGGAGTAGAGATTCTAAATGACTAATTTCAGGTAAAGATGAGGCAAAAGTAATAATGGATGCCAGGAGGAAGAATCAGTCACTGTATCGCCATAATATGGCTTTGGTATATTTGCACTTTATATTATTCATTTGCAAGGGGGGAGAACATGTCTTTTTACTTAGTGACACATTCTCTATTGTTCACAGCCTCTGCTTTGCTGTTTTCAAAGTCTTCAGTGTGACTGATTCCCACCAGCATTTCATATATGCAAGAAGGGACCTTGGGGGGGTATTCTGAACTCCTTTGTTTTCACACTAGGAAGCATGGGTTGGTTTCATTGTCCGTTTCTGAAGCGAGGTCTCCTTTGTTTGCTTCCTGATCTGGCATTCTTTTCTTTTTCATGCTGAAACAGAAGCAGGCAATCTGAGGCCTTGAAGGTGAAATCAGCAAACTTTCCTCCTCTTTCCCCCTCCTTCTCCTCCTCCTCCTCTCCTCCTTCCCCATGTCTCTCCATCTCTTTCTCCATCTCTTTTCTTCTTCTCCATCTCCTTCCCCATATCTCTCCTCCTCCTCCTCCTTCTTCCCCATATATTTCCTCCTCCCCCTCCAATACAAGAAACATGCTTTTCCACCATTCAGACTTGGGAAATACAAAGCAATTGGACTGAGAGTTTTAAAATGGACTTGAAACAGTTTTGAGTTTTTAAAGAAAACTGTCAACATCTCCATCCCCACCTTAAACCCAGGTAAAACTAGTAATTGAGGCTCCATCCACATTTATAACATATTCCTGTCCACTCAAGATCCCTCCCACTTCCATAGCACTACCTCCAGCTTCTTGCTTTGAAACATTCCCCCTCCCCCTATAGTGTTCACTTAATAGCCACTACGAAAAAGGTTGTAAAATCGTGTTGGTCACATGGGTGACCCAATGTACAAGTGTCATGAGTTACAGCTGTGATAGGCAGGTTCCATTACAATCATAACTTAAGGACTACTTGTGTTGATGAGAACTGGCCTATGTTTGGGGATGATTCATAGCAGGCTAAAGTTGAACAGACTTCTAGCAACATCAGAATATTGTTTCCAAGTGGAAGAATATCCAGTAGCGGAAGAGAAAAGCTTTTCAAGAGGAGATATTCTTTCTGTCACATCTGAGCACCATGTTTTAGAACATTGCAGGGCCATTCATAACGTGTGAGCAGATGAGTTTCTGCATATATAGGCACAAAACTTAATTAGGTTTCTATCTCACTCGCTTTTGGAAGATGCACTGGTGTTTTATTTGTTATTTTAGTTTGGGGTGGTGTAAATTTTTTAAGCAATTTCTCTTTGGGGAGCAATAATATCATACAGCACTGGAAATATGTCAAAATGAAATTCAAAGAATCAGAACTCAGATTTTTTTCCTCACAGAATCTAAGAGGAAAAGAGAAGAAAAGCTTGGAAAACGTATGTTACTTTGCTGATTTTTTTTAAAATAAGGACTCCCAGGTGAATACTTGATCTTATATGTCTTGAATAATGTGGACTTCCTCACCTTAATTAAATAAAGCTGCATTCAGAAAAGAAAGGCTTGAGGATTACAAGCCACAATCGGAGAAGTTGCCATCGGAACATTTCAAATGGGTAGGATTGTATCAAGGTGCCCACTTGGAGGCCCCAAACAAAATGTGACTCCCCAAAATCTTTACTGCCAACCTCCAGAACTCCTTAAAAGTTGCCACCAAATTGGAAGTCTTAATCCAAACATTGATTATGGATTTCCATCCATTCATTTATTTCAAGGACTCAGTGAGTTTGTCAACTTGAATTATGCTTTGATTCTCATTTCCCCAACTGGCAAATTGTTTTGGGCAATTTCCACATGGATCCCTTCTACTTTGTATTTGTGTTCAGCTGTTGCAAATTGGGTAAAGTTTTTTCTAAATCTTCCCAGTTTAGTTTTAGTTGTTCTTCCTCTAGGAATCCTCCCTCCCTCCCTGTTTCCTGGTCAGAAAACAAACAGACTGAAATTCTACTCTGTTTTTGGAGGGTATCAACATTTCCTCTTCCCCTTCTTATGTCAAAGAGAATCAAGGCAGGGCTATCTTGAGTTTCTTTCTCACTCTTCCTTAGGCTAAGCTGGCTTAACTTCTTACATTTCATCTTCAGGGGAATGTCCATATTCCTCTCCACCTTCTTTCCTTCCTCTTTTTGAATGAGCTGAACAATCCTTTGATATAATGATATGTGGGAAAGAGCCATGGACTAGGCAATGGTCAGATAAGAGGCAGATGAGCCAACAGAAGGAAAAGGGATATGGGAAACTTTTCAGGAGGGTTTCTCCCTAGTTTCTTGCATTGTAAAAATGAGAGGGAAGAAATGTACTTTCAGACTTGCAAGAGTCTGTTAATGTAACCTTAAAATAAATTTAGAGCTAGTGTGTGGGATTTTTGTCTGGATTATCTCACAAGGCTGACATTTACCCTGCCCAAATTAAGTTCCATCTTAATTCTTTATTTAAATTCCATTTCTTCCCTCCCATATCTGGAGCCAATGTTTTTGGGAATAATATCCAGGATGCATAAATATACATTACATTACTGTTCTCATCATGATTACAATGAGCATTATTCTAATTAATGGGAACAAACATTTGTAGTGCATCCATTTGGAAAATCAGGCATTGGCTGCTTGGAGGTCTTCTTGTTATTCTTCCACCTTGTTTTTTTTGTTTTCTTTTGTTTTTGTTTTTGCTCAAGAGAACAGAATTATGGATGGTATGATCACCAGAAGAAATGGTCCATGCTAGATAAAGTCAATGATCCATGATGGGAGAGGCCCAAGGCTTGGAGTCTCAAAGTCAATAGACTAGCAACCAGTCTACTAATTCGTGCAAAAATATATGATGCATATATTGAGAAAGATTTACATTGGCTGCTTAATTTAATTTAAGAATTTGGGAATGACTTTCAAGGCCTTACACGGTTGAGGGCTGACTATCTGAAGGGCTGTCTCTCACATTACCAACCCCTGTAGTTGTCAAGGTCTCTCTTTGACTGTCAGAAGCTCATTTTTCTGGCAAGGAGAGAACATTCTCCTGTATGAGTCCCAGGTTAGGGAACAGACTGCCTTTTTCTCCAAGCTTTAAATTGTTGACCAGTATTAATATTATGTTTTTTTTTTTCAAAAAACCCCACATCACTAGCTTCCTCCAGTCCTCACAAAAAAAAATCACAAAAAGGAGGCGAGGTGGCTGAACAGTTGAGATGCTGAGCTTATCAGCTGGAAGGTTGGTGGCTCAAGTTTGAGATCCAGGCACCGCTGCACAACGGGGTGAGCTCCCATTATTTACCCCAGCTCCTGCCAACTTAGCAGCTCAAAAAGCATGTAAAAGTGCAAGTAGATAAATAGATAACACCTTTGGTGGGAAAGGTAACAACATTCCATGTGCCTTGGTATAAAGTCATGACCGTGGAAATGTCTTTGGACAACACTGGCTCTGTCGGTTGTGAATCATTGATGAGCACCGCCCCCTAGAGTTGGTCACAACTGGCAGGGGAAACCTTTACCTCTACCTTATCCTCACAACAATGGAAAACTGGATTGCAAAGCAAAGGAATGAGGTTCACTTTTTCTTCAAACTAATGGAATAGGACTTCCCTCTTTTAGTTAAAAAAAATTAAACCTCCTTTGGCTATTCTCCTGTTGGCATTCCTCACTTAAGATCATTATTAAAAAGGTGACACTGGAATCCATCTCTATCTTGGAAGCTTCATTTGCTTGAGATTTTGTGTTTCCATTACTTAGCGCTGTCAGGTTTACTATTTTCCATTTCTCTGTTTTTCATCCTCGACCTTAATGGAGAAACAATTAAAATTTATGAGCTGGATGATGTTGAAGGAAACTGGATTTCATTTTCACCTAGGCCTGCTGTGGACCAACAGCTCACAAGGGCAAGTTGTTTGTGCAAATGGCTTCATTTGTCTGATAATGAGCCAAAATCCCACATGATGTTCGCTAGAATGGATCTGTGGAATGTCTGATTCGCACAACAGCGGGGCAGAGATGCAGGTTGGAGTGGGGGGAGGAAGGGTTTGAGTTTACAGAGCAGAATCTCATAATTGTTCATTCAAAGGTAAGTAACATGGGGCTCTATGGAAGGTCAGCTTAAGTCCTATCTATCTTTTTTTTCCTATCCTTCAGGACTTTTAATTAGCATCAGTAGTTAGACCACATCTATGTGCCAACTATAAGAGGAGGATGTTTTCAGCACTTGGTGTAATGTAAATCAAGAGAGAAGGTGATGATCTTACAGAAAACAGGAGAAGAAAAGGTTGCAGGGAATAAGGATGAAGATGAACCACAGGGACAAGATTGGCTTGGAGCAGCAGGCAACAGGTGACTGGCAGCATGAATGAAATGGGCACAGAAGTCAGATGGACAAGCAGCCAAAAACTGAACAGAATAGCAGAGTCTGGGGGACATGCCAACTCTTCCAGCAATGCCAACAATCAACAGCCAGCAACTGGTAGTGAACCTTTTGCCTCCCAGCCCAAATCTGTGTGATGCTAAAGTCCCTGCCGCTATTTGAGGGGACATAAATCGGTACTTGGCTGAAAATCTTCAAAGACCAGACAGCAATGCAGCCAGCCAAACCTAAGGGGGTTAAAGGATGGCTAAAATGTGGCTAAGAGGTAACAATAACTCTCATGGGGGATCCACAGCTGGGATAGGAGTCACGGGTGCGTCTAACAAAACTAGTGACTTTGTACAGGTTGGCAATTAAAGCCTGCCTGTAAAGGAAAGAGAGGAGCTTATGAACACTCACAATAAGTGTAGATAAATCAACTTCTGACACATATAGCAACAGGCCTCTACGTGAATATAGATATTGTGATAAAGGGATAAATAAGTAGGTCACCTACATTTTGTTTAAGTAAAGTGGATGTTTTTGTATAACAAAGAGAAGAGGAAGACACTCTTGCGTTTCTGTTCCATTGCTCAAAAATAATCTGTTGTTTGTTGTTTGGAAAAAAATGTGGTGGATCAGGACACCCAGTGGCAAATACAGAATTATTTGCCACTGGGTGCCATTTTTGAGAACCCTTTTTGAGAACCCTTGCATAGTGCAGGTGTTGCTCGGGGTTAAGGGATGGGCATCTTTAGACAAATACAATATAATAATATTTATTTGGTCAATGACCAGCAAAAGAGCATTTTTGGAAGATGCTGGGATCCATTGGAGAATGAGGCAAAGGAACATAGCTAAGTCAGAACTTAGGCAAGGCTGGAATATAAACCACTATTTCTGAAATCATAAACGCAAGTTGATAATCCTATCTACATTCTTTCTGCTTATCCCATCTTCAACCCATTACATTAAATTGGAATTTAACATCTGCTCAGAAAAGTCTGTTTTACATCTATAAATCAAATCATCTGGATTTGAGATGGAGCTTTTCCGCAAGAAGGTAGGTGGTGTTCTGGTGAATTAGGGCCACTTCCAGTGTTGCAGTGGTGGGTCTTCAGATATCATCTTCTATGACGCACAAGACACCATAGGAAATCACATCTCCCATGGGTGATGCTTCAACTCTAAGTCCTCTTCCTGTTTTTGTGTCCCATCTCTAAATAGCTAAGGGTTCAAGGCAGTGTTTCCCTTCAAAACTGTTGCAGGAACAAAGCCCTTCCTTTCATTTGTCTTATTAAACGGAGGCTGGGAATGGATTGGCCAGGTCACTGAGGACAAGGAAGTCCAACTCAAAATAGCATGACTTTCAGCATACTGGAGATATAACCATCCATTGATTATGTATTTATCAACATTTCCAGACTGGAAATCCTTATTAGGGAAAAATGGCAGAGTAGGGTGACTTTCTCCAAAGCTCCTGGAAACCATAAACAGGTCTGGTCTGGCCTTTGACACAGGTCAGAGTTGGCATTTTTCTAATTCTGTCTTTATCCAGATAAGAGCAGTTTACAGGTAATGCCTGTGAGACAGAGGCTGTCTTTAAGCTTACTGCCTAAAAAATACCATAACCAAAGAGAAGTGGGTAAGACCTGAGAAGGGGGTGAGAAAAAAGCCATTCCAGTCATCAAATCATAAAATGTCAGAGGAAATTCAAAAGAGATGAAAATAATCTTTAAAACCAAGGGTTCAGGAAAGACATTTTTAAGAATAAGGGAAGCTTCTCCCTGTCATATACTAGCACCATATGAGGATCAGTTAAAGGTCTGGATAGGTTTTGGATGCAGGAAAGATGATTCAGGGGAGGTGTGGTCACTATCTTCAAATATCAGAAGGTTTGTCACATGGAAAAGGAAGTGGACTTGTTCTCTATTGGCCCAGAAGTGAAATCACTGAGTTATAATTAAAGTGCTGCCCACTCCGATTAAGCCAACTCCTCATTCAGAATGCAGAAGAACAAGAAAATCCAAAGGGTGGGACAGACTAGTTTGAGTTACTTTGGTGGCTGGTTTGAACCACCAAGTCAGGAATAATATGCCTTTTAATACTAGATCCATCCATAGACAAAGAAAGAGTCCCTGTGAAAAAAGGATCTTTTTTAAAGCCTTCTAAAAGGATCCTTGGTCCAATTCAGTAGGATCTTTGGTAAATAAGACGATGTCACATTTCTGCTGTATGTAATTTCATAGGAAGATGACCTCAGCTACTTCAAGGGAGTCCTTGACCCTGGAGAACCAAAAAACCTTGAACTTTTAGAAAACAGGATCTAAGCTTCAGGTGGTTGAATATCCCATATCCAAACTGGTCTATAGTTCACAACTTAGCAAGTGAGAGTTTGGAAAGCAGTTTGTTCTTTAGTTACTTGTAAGTAAGACCCAACTTGGAATATGGAGGAGCTCTTTCCAGGAGACCAAATTGCCTGCAGCTGAAGTTTGGGTGGGTCTACACCTTAAGTCCCATCAATCTTCTGGTGAAATGATGTCTGCAAAGTAGCTCTTGGCTTTAGTGTTGTGTTCTTGCTTCTAGAGGGAGTTGGGACTTGGCTTCTGCCTGCCTAGTCAACTGGATTCTCATCTTTTAGTGACCTGTCTTCTAATGGTGAGTTTCCCAACTTGGAGAATTTTCTTAGATGACCTCTATGTACCTTTGTTGTTCCATGTTTTCTCCCCCCCCCATTCTCTCTGTGGGATTTTTCTCAATGACCCATTTGGTGTAACTATAATGAAATATGTTTTGTTACTCTTTTCTGATTATCTCTCTTTTACCTTTATATATTTCAAACTATCCTCCATTAGCAACCAAAGAAAATAAAAAACTATACTTAGGGGATTGGATTTCTTGGCCAGAATCAAACACGATTCCCTTTCTAACTTTTTTTGGGGGGAGAGGGTTGCTCTTTGTAATTAAATCAAGTTGAATTTGAAGCTTTTTTTTTGCACCACTTCCCCATCTATACTCCTTCCAGATTCAAAACTGGACCTGGCTAAGAAGGAAAAGAAAAGAAAAGACAACACGGGGAGGAACTGCCTCTTTCTGTTTATTAAGAGTACCTTTCTAGCCTCTGAATCGTACGGAAATGTGGTTTCAATTTTCTCTGTGATTTGAGGATCAAGAGATGCCAATATATATTTTTCTCTGTCAACATTTTATTTCATCTGGAGTCTGCTGAAGTTCACCAAAGCCATCCATGCTGGCAGAGGTTATTATTGTTTGTGTTTATTACCTTTCAATTGCAATAGCATTGGGGGGGGCTCTTTCTGCTGTAGCCTCTTCAGCAGAAAAAGGAAGAAAACATTAGACCATAGACTGGTCTACCATCACCAAAGGATTGCCTTAGGAGGATCTAGGGGTGCATTTAATGTTTTTTTTAGGGTAAGGAACAAGATTTCAATGAATGAGGTAATGATGCAAAGGAAATGTATTTTTTTAAAGGGGGTCATGTAAAATGGAAGAGAGGTGACATTTGACCAGGAGAACCTGCAGAGATGGAGGTTGGGGTGGTTATAAAGCCTTCAGGCTGTAAAAAGTTTTCTCTGGATCTAGGACTAAATGGGCAACCTTCAGACCTAGGTTTGTATGCAGTGCCCTTTCAATGCTGAGATTATATTGCTGGGATTGAACAACACAATATCTGAATGCTTGCAGTGTGATTTCTGGCTGTTTGCAGTGGGAGTGTTGAGAGGACTTCTTGCCATTTGCATCTATAACTCCCTCTGCCCACCTATTGCATTATCCTAGCATGTTGGGTTACCAACTACTCAGCCTCAACTTAACCTAGTTGAATCAGCCCATTGAATATTCCCTGGTATTGGCATCCTCAAAAGTACAGTGTGTGCCTTTCACGTGGAAGGAGCTATGTCAAATTCCCAGCAGTTCAACATGTGGTTAGAAGAACTCAGCGCTAAGCCTCAAGAGAATAGCTGTTCTTCACAGTTGTCATTTTTTGTCAATAAGATAGACATCAGCTCCCATCCTTCTCCAGCTAACATTTGCTCATTGCTGAACATTCTGGGAATAAAAAGGCATCCTCCAGGTGAATGGCCTTCATTTCCCAGAATTCTTCATGGCTGTTGCTGAGGGCTCTGGGAGACATTTGGAACTTGATCAGGCAAGGAACCATTGCTCTATAAGGTGATGCTGTCATCTCAATGGCACTAAAGTTCCATCTCTCCTTTTTTACCCTGTTATCAGGCTCCAAAAACTAAGAAAGGCAGTTCTGATTCTTCCAAGCAGATCTCTGTATTGACAGAATCTTGCCAAACTAAATCATGCTAACAGTCCCATAAAGCACATATTTTGGGAATTATTAGGAAGGAACCATCTTTATCCTCTTTCCCTCACACATACTACCTGAACTGAGTTGCTTCTTTCAGCTCCTCCCTTTCAGAAATCCTGACTACATTCCCTCATAACTGTTCCTACAGAAAGTGTGTGTGAGGGTGACACATTGGTTTCAGCAAGAGACATTCCTGAGAATGCATTTGTTACTGAGCCCCTCCTTGAGAAGATCTCACCAGAGATGCCTATCCCAAATCTTGGTGTTGACCCTGATGTGAGGGCAGCCGAGCAATTAATATAAAAGAGGATGCCCAGATGTTGATTCTCTTGCCCAACTGATTATTAAATTTCCCTGAGATCTTATTGCCTGCCTGGAGTTCTTATAATAAAACAATCTCTTTTCCCCCCACTCACCATTAGCTGTGCTGTTGCTATTTCTAAGTACCTGACACTCAAGCTTTCAGGGGGGAAAATAGCCACTGAGAAGGAAGGGATTAAATGGAATGTATAATGTGGCAGCAATTTGCAAAAAAGAGTCTCTGAAACAAACCTGTCGGTCTTGCAGAGATGGAGAGAAAGATTGGGGGTGGGTGGAGGAAAGGAACTGGACAAGAAGGAGAGAGAGAGAGAGGAAGAGTGCAAATGGACAATTAGCTCCTTATGTGATGTAATAATGCATGAAAAGAATGGTGATGTCTAAAAGGTGATGGGTCTTTTTTGAAGGCCCCTGGAGGCGGCTTTGTCTTTGACATTTTGCCTAAAGGAAGTTTGGAAGAAATATGGAGGTCTCTCTCCCCCCCTCCCCGCAGCTTAAATGTACACTGAAATACCTTAATCTGTTGTCTATGAATATTCTCATTAATTCAGGGCATGGTAAAAAAATGTGCAAGTTTCTTAAAAAGGCAACTGGACTTTAA
>JANHZU010008995.1:79923-93982 GCA_032468055.1 Acrochordus granulatus | reverse complement strand
TTTATAGATGAATTTTAACACTGTTACCCCCCCCCCCCCGCCCCGCAGGAGGAGCAGCTCTGGCAACTTTGCAGCAGGCCTTGATAAATATTTTATGCAAATTCAAATTGGATTCTTTGCTTAGTTTAAGCAATTTCCCTAGAAGGAATATGTCGGGGAGAGAGATTACAACATTTGCCTGTTTGTTTATAATTTAATTTTTTTTAATGTTGCGGCTGGCAGTAGGGGAGACGCCAACACCTGTGTGTGTTTATAGTGTCCCAGCTCTTGCACAGCTGCTCCTTTTCAAAACACCTCACTGGCGTAATAATTTCATAAAATTTCACGATTTGCCATCTGCTAGATCAGGCCTACGAGCAGAAGCAATAAGCCTTTCCGTGGCGCTGATCCCAGAAAGGTACAATAACTGTATATTTTAACTTAATGGCTTTTTGGGGGGACGCGCAAATTTGTGCGAGTCGATGGCGGGTTGCATCGTTGTAAACTTAGGAACGGGGAGGGTGCCTGGCTCCGAAACCCAGCCGGAGTTCCTGGGAGAGCTTCCTCAGTTGCCCTGTGGCTTTGAAAAGGTTGCCCATGTCAAAAATCTAGATCTGGAATAAAAGACAAGGTAGGAGGTGCAAAGAGATTATTTTCCTCTTAGCGTTTGATGTCTGTGCATTTGGGCAATTAAAATGATTACTACAACAATTAAAGCAAGTAATTAGAAACTAATTACACCAGCATTTTTTGTGATTACAGGAGCAGATGAAAATAGTGTTCAAAATTAAATTCATTGCATATTCATGGGAATGAAATTAAATACTGTTGGGTGGATGAGATAATAGGAAGACAGGCGGGAGAAATGGCGTTCTCGGGAATTGGTGAACAGGCCGCTTCTAATGTTTCAGCCATTTGGTTAAATCAGTGATAATCTTTTAATGGCTTTAAAAGGAGCTAATATTTGGAAAGGAGTCAAAAATGCTGAGGGTTTCTGTTTTGGGTTTTTTTTTCCTTTTTTTCCCATGCCGGCATGATAATACAAACCAGCTGCAGTACAATGGGCAACATTTAATCATTATCCATTCAGATAGATGCTCTGAAGCAAGTGGCTTTTATGTCTTTTCTGTTGCTTTGCTCACAATAAATTAAATTATAGAATTTTCTAAAGCTCTTTTCTTCCTCCTTGCCCCCCCATCCCTGACGATATATTCATGTTGAAGTGTCGTTGGGTCCCCTCCTGCTATGGACGATCTACAAGCTTTTGCCCGTTTAATGAGATTCTTTAGATTAAATAGATTTTCTGTTTAACTCGGTGCTGGTGAGCTTGCATGTCAGGAACTGAATGGTTATTAACATTTAAATATTTCACAGAACAAAAAAAGAAGAAGAAAAGAGAGAGAGAGAGAGAGGAAGAGAGAGAGTGAGAACTCGAGCTGGAATATGAATTTTTCATTCTTTGCAGGAGCTCGATGGATTTTCTTCCCTCCCCCCGTTTTCCCGCTCTTCTGCTAGACCTAATGAAACTAAAGTAATTAGAAAGATACAAGAGGAGCACTTTCACAAGAGTGCAATTAAATTGAGCGAGGAGTCGTTATTTATATAGGTTGGTCAATCCACAGCCCTGCTATTTTCTCAGCCTGCTTGAGTCATAGATTATTACAAGAGATTAATAATGTAAATTTTCACTGACTCCGCTGCACTTGAAGGCTTGGCCTTCAGAAATTGATGGGCTCACAATCCATCACCTCTTTCCATTCAGTCATGTCCCTTTTCATTTCTCATCATTCGCTGCTCTCCTGCCATTCTTCTCTTTCCTCCTTCACTGTCTCCCCTTCCCCCATGTTCTCTTTTCTCCTTGTCCATGTCAGTGAGTGATTCCATTTGGGGGAAACATCCAATGCAACTTGACGGTGGTGGATAGATGCACCATATTTATGGCTCACCAAATAATCTATCAGTTCCTCCCTTCTTGCTTCCTCCTTCTAAGACTTTCTTGGCACTACATAACTATCTGGCCAACATGGGTACAGGGCATTGTGTTGGGATGAAAGAAAATGAGTCACACAATAGTAATTCTAATCTACTGTTTTAATGGCTGTATAATGTTTACAAGAATTTCTCCTTCTGGGTGCCAAGGTCTTGACTTTGGGATATATCTAACAGTCCTCTCAGGGGTTGCCCCTCCTTCACTTGGTCATGCGTAATGACTGGAGGCTGATCCCCCTCTTCACACATGGTTCAGTGCTGGTTTCCCCCACACAATCCTTCTGTTGGGTAGACTCCGAACCTAGGATCATATGCATCATTTATTTATGCTTTAAATAAATTCTTGGGCCAGCTCTACCATTGGACAAAGTAAGCAATATCTCAATTGGCAGATCTTAGAGACAGATGCAGCAGTGGATATTCTCAGCATACCCATTTTCCAGAGTGTTGGATTGCTGCTAAACTAGTTTATCTAAACTCATCTCATTCCTGCTCTTGACTCCTGCTGTGTTGTAAAAGACCTCTAGTTGAGAAAGCAGGGAGGGAGAGGGGTTTGTCCAAGAGTCATATCTAGAAGTTACAGTATCTGCTTCTCATATGGACTCAAACCACATCTTTCAACTTGCTCTACCTTGTGTGGCTGTGATGAGAATTAAATGGAGACGGGAGAACTGATAAATCTATAATAACATTTTCTAATCTTGGGTGTTCTTCCTTCAAAGTTATGTAAAAAACATTGGAATTTTGGGGATTCTTTGGATAATTCTGTATTTTTCTCAAGACACTTCTTGTCTTAAGATAATGGTTGATTGAAATATCTGTCCAGGAGCACTCAACGTTGCCAGTTGAACCTAAGCCCCAAAACATTATGTTGAAGTGCCAGAGGCATCTGTCAGAATGGAATGCTGTGTTCTGAGTCTACGTTTTCAAGCATCTAATCCACAAGTAACGACTGATCCCAATGATCAAGTTTCATTGGACATCCAAGGAATAGAATCTTAGTGGTGGTGGAAGAGATCATTCAAGTCCATCAAATCTTGCCCTGTGCCCTATGCTATCCAAGGTGAGATGTCCATATCAGATGGACCTCCCACCTCTGCTGGAACACATCTGGTGATGGTGACCCCATTAGGCACAACCAAATTATGCAGGCATTTTGAAGCATGGCTTCAGCTTCATCAAAAGTTGTCCAAGCAAGATGTTTAATGGGAGCTTCCCATGGTGCTGAAACCACTGGTGTGGAGAGCTCCATATCTGATCATGTTCTCCATATCAAAGACAAGACAGCAGCAAAGCAATTAAGACATAGGACTCTTCAAATTTCACATTATATTTCACATTATCTTCAAATTTCACATTAAAGAAGGAATACCATCACTTGAAGTGAGGGATCTTTCACCCCAGGCAAACTTGGAGACCCTGTAATCGGGAATGACTGAAACCAATTTGTCCAAATGCAGGCTCTTGTCAACCAGCATGTATTTATCATCCCCAGGTCAAATGATCACCATTTGTGCCCTTCTCAGCTGGCTTCCAACAAGCAAAGTCAATGGGGGAACCTGGATTTTCTTCATGGTTCACTTATCAACTGCAGTGATTTGCTTCACAACTATGGCAAAAGTGGTCATAAAATAGAATGTGACTCACTTAATAACCTCCTTGCTTAGCAGTAGAAATTATGATCCCAATTGTGGTTGTAAGTCGAGAACTACCTTTAAGTCCAACCCACCTTCTTTGTTATCCTCAGCCATCTCAAAAATGTTTAATGTGGTTCCTGGGTCCTCCTGATTTGCCAGAGAAGTGTTTTAGAAAAAGTGGCATAGAAGTACTTGCAGACTTGGTAGGAAGATATTCCAGGGATCATAGAACTGGTATATCAGGAGCACATGTGGCTAGGAGAACTCAAGGCATCTCGGTCTTCCTGGAAACAGGATCCTATCCCAAAATGAGGAAATGCTCATTAACACCCAGGCCAAACATCCCAATGTGCATTTGGAAGTAAATTGAAGGAAGAGAAGGAAGCAAAAGGACTGAGTCAAAATAAATGAGCCTGCTCTGAGCCAAGAGGGTCTGCTTTCAAAACAATTAGCACAAACATCTGCCTAAGCACCCATGCTGTTTTCATATAATTAAAACAAGGCTTCTGAATCCCACCGGACACACTTTAGAAGCTACTAATTTTCTGCATTATTTACAACAAGGAAGCAACACAGAAAGCAGAGGCAGTTTTCTCCCACTGGGTCTTGAAGGACAATTTTGGTAAACGTTTCACCTGCTTCCCTTTCGGGATCAATTTCCTAGACAAGCTCAAGAGAGAGATGGGTAAATCCGTCACCAGCTGGCCCCCCAAAATATCCTGACTCCATTCTTCCCCGTAGCTTCCTTAAATTTTCATGCATATGAAAGTACTTCAAAACTCATGCAAATATACCAAATGCTGGTAAATATTCCCATATGCTGGGAATGCACTTCCAAAGGGATTTTGAGTAAACATATGGGATTCTATTCTATTGCAGAAGGATACCCAATTAGATACCCTTCCAATTTGTAGCCACTATACTACACCAGTGAAATCTACTTTGTATCATCATCTCAACTGGGGAGTAAGCCCCATACACTTTCATCACCCCTTTGTTCTAATATTGTTGCATATCAGAAGGGGTGAGCTAACGGCTACCCCAGTCTCTGTTCTTTTTTACATAATAATTTTTATTAAAGTTTAATACATGTTAGCAAAGAAATAAAAGCACTAAATTAAATCCAAAGATAAAAAAAACTAATGCAAAGACAAATATAAAAAGTAACGAAAAAAATAAATACAGAAAAAAATGTAATAAGAAAGAAAAAGCTATATAAAGAAATGAATATTGTTGCATTGTATTAATGGGTCTCTTCTCCTTTAATTGTAATCTTTAGTTCTCTCTGGTTCCCTCTAATCAACCTTCAAAGTCTCCTCTTATGTGTTTTTTTCTAATCAACATTTTCCCCTGGGAGGATGTCTTACAATTAGTTTCAAAACCTTCATATATATATATTTTTGTAAACTTTTAAACACAGGAAATATTCTTTCAAGTCCATCTGGCCCCTTAATCTGTTCGTAACTTTCCAAAAATCAATATTTTAATCACCCTTTTGCTGTTTATTCAAAAATATACTTTTTTTTTCTTTTTAAAGTCCTTAAACTTGTCTGAAACATCTTTCATCAAGGATAGAAGGAAACTCACCCGATGTAATGAAACGTGTCCTTTTGAAGGTTCTTAACATCCAAAAAGCCATGAATAATTTCCTAAGGTGGTTAAGAGAGGAAGTATGTAAACCCAGTGTGCATTTGATGGTGCTGAACCATGGTTTAAGCAAGATGACTTTCCCCCAGTCCCTGGAGCTCCAAAACCTACCAGAGACCATTGGTCTCCTCTGTATGAAGCATTTGTGGGTTATCTTGTCCCTCCTTGTTCTGGAGATAAATTTTGAGGAATGACTCATTCACCACCTCCTCTTTCCACCACAACCATCAGCCATGATTTCCATGGAGTCATCTTCAGTCTCCCGTTGCTTCTTTGGAGGTCTACTATCTATCTATTATATATTCTACTATCTGTCAACTCTCCAAAGTAGACCAAACTTGGAAACCAAACACACGTAGGCTACGACAACTTTTATCATAAGGTCATAATAGTTGTGGTCTGGAATCAGATTTTTTTATCTGTTTGTTGTCTTGGTTGCAGCTCTTCTTTCTATTCCTCAAAGTTATTCATTCTTCCCTGTATAGATAGATAGAGTCAACCCTTCAGGGTAGACCAGACTAAGATGCCAGTTATCAATGATAATGCGACTTTATTATGAGGTTACAGTAGCAGAATCTTACACGTCTGTTCTTCCCTCCTCCCTCTTTTTATCTTACTGTTCTGCCCTGGGCACAGATTTCTTTTATCTGGTCTTGGTAGGCTCTTCCTCCTAGTTATTCCTTCTGTCTGTTAACAACTCCAGACAAATCTCTGATCAACTGTGAAAGTAGGAGAGAAATTTGGCATCACACATACAGTTTTCAGAACAAGCCACCTTCAAGCTCTAGTGGGTTTTAAAGCCAAAACAGTACGGATTTTTTTTTTTAAAATTGCATAAATGTTGTCTTATGGTAGATGAGCTGGAATTTTGTAACAGACCAGAGTAGTTACAATATGTGAATATGTATTATATAGCACTGTTGAATTTTGTACATACATTATTTTGATAGGAGAACCAACACTGAGGAAATAAATAGAACTGATACATTTTATTTTTGCTATTTACTCTCTCCTCTCCTCCAAGTTCTACTTTTGAAGATCTTAGTAATTTTTTTTAAATTGCATCTATACTCTATTTCACAACTCCCATGGCTATCTGTTTGCATCATTTATCTCTGACATATTAGATAATGAATTTACACATACCGTCAGTTCACAATTGCTCACATCTGTATCTTTTTTTAAATGGGCACCAATGCCATACAGTTACCCGTTTTTAAAAATCAGCTGAATTTTAACTCTTGAAAGAAGGTCAGCTTTCAGAATCGCTAGCATGAATTTCTTAATACTCTGTTACCTTCTAAGTCACTTGCTGAGAAATCTGGCCTTTATTTTGCAAAAACTGCAATTAGGTATCCACAAATGATATTTACTGCCCAATGGATAAAACTCACAAGTCTAGAAGAAAGATAAAGATGATCATAAGTGCCAACCAAAATTCAATTTTTGCTCTGCTTCCTAAACTTTCTTCTCCTTTCCCTGTTTCTCTTCCTTCGATAGAGAAGCTATCACCATATTAAAAACAGGAGATGCTTTTG
This sequence comes from Acrochordus granulatus, assembly GCA_032468055.1. Lineage (NCBI taxonomy): Eukaryota > Metazoa > Chordata > Lepidosauria > Squamata > Acrochordidae > Acrochordus > Acrochordus granulatus. The sequence continues at coordinate 87,192 of JANHZU010008995.1, read as the reverse complement.
AAAAGTTCTTCCAATTTTTTTAAAAATACATTTTATTTATGAATACACCTCTTGCCCTGAATATGCTTTTAAAGCACAATGGCCCCCTCTAATTATTTATCAAAGCTGCAAATCTTTAATGATTTTTTTATTTTTCTGAGCCCTGGAGCAAAATAAATAAATAAAATAGAGAGATGCCGAATTAAACATTTAAAAAAAATCAAGACAGAGTTGTTTCAAAGAAAGGAAAACCAAGAGGGAATGCTTGAAAAGCAAGGAGAAAATAGCTTAATATTGAAAAGGAGACGGTGGTTTTTGCTTTGTTCTGAGATCCTTAATTTAAGACTTCCAACTAAAATATTTATTTCTCTTTTCAAGAGCTGTATCTCTCCCTTCTTCCCAGGAACATATTGCCATTGTTTCTGGAGTCCTTTCTGTTTTTTCTCATCATCATCCTAGTGTTGTCCCATAGTGCAAGGTCTATTTTTCAGGTCAACAAATGCCAACATGCTCAGTCAAATGCAGCATCCGGGTCCAACTGGGCTTGTTTAATGTAAATGTTTGTTGATCCATGGATTGTGACAAAAAAAATCTAACTGACTGGCTTGCTGCCCAAGCCTGACATTGGTGTCTCTATTTTTTCTCAATGCTATTAATTCAAGGCTGTTTGCCCAACAATTTCTGGGAACATGTTGTAGATATTGGCCAGTTTGTAACAGACTTGTCACATCTGGAGGACAATTTTTTTCAGAAGGCACAGGGCAGACAACCTTTTCTGAGATAAGAATCATAGAATCATAGAGCTGGAAGGGATCTTGGAGGTCTTCTAATCCAACCCCCTGCCCAAGGCAGGAATCACCCCAGACAAATGATTGTCCAATCTTTTCTTGAAAACCTCCAGTAGTGAAATACCCACAACTCCAAAGGCAAGCTATTCCACTGATTAATCTTACTGTCAGGAATTTCCAGGTTGGATCTCCCTCTGATGAATTTCCACCCACTGCTTCTTGTCCTGTCCTCAGGTGTTAAGGAGAATAAATCAATGCCCTCTTCTCTGTGATAGTCCTTCAAGTATTGGATGAGAATGATAGCAAGAAACTCCATAACCCATATCATCTCATCTCCTGTTTCTCGTCAGCCCTTCAAGGTAGACCAGACTGAAAAAATCAAAGTTATGAATGCTAGTACTCTTTTTATTATTGGGTTACAATAACAAGGTCTTGTAAGTCAGTGTACGTTTCCTCCATCCCTCACTTTATCTTCAAGAGAACTAGGGAGAGTCATGTCAGAGATGCTTCTTTTGAATACAGTTTTGGCCCAGATTCAGGTTTCTTTTACCTCAGGATTGCATTAGTTGTGACTCTTCTTCTTGTTCCTTAAGGAATTCCCACATCCCGTGACATTATTTCATTTAAAATCTAACAACCAGTTTATACTGTACCTTCCCTGGCATAGGAACAATTGCGATTTAATTTTAAAGGCATAGAGAAGGGATGCATTTTTTTCTTATATTTGGCCTTTGATTAGAATGTCAGAGAATTCTTGCATTCTCCAAAATATTGGGTAGAGCCACAGTAAAATTGATTTTTCTGAAATTTAGATGAGATGCTTACTGTCTTCTCGTATCTTCAGGAGCTTAACCTACTACTTTAAAATTATTGATTATAATGTTCAGAGGTTGTGCTGCATGTGGTCTTTACACCTTGATTATGTAGTTTTATAACTGATGTAGGAAAAGTAAGCTGCAATGATTGATCCCAGAAATAAAAAAAATAAGCATTCAACTAGTCTAACAGGTCAAACTGGACACAAAGTGGTTATCTCTAACAAGTTGGATCATTGGAAGAATTCTTCATTTTGGGGCCAATCAGGAAGTCTGAGGTCTGTTGGGGAATTTACAAGTGTCTTTGCATGATTCATTAAGCCAGAAATAGGGGAACCATCCAAAATCAGATCTGAATCACCAATAGAAATATTTGAACTGAATAGTAAAGTCATCAGTTCAATCAAAAGGATCCAGAGAACTGGGTAAAAAGCCATCAGCTTATTCCAATCAATTCAAAGGCCTTGATTTGATTCCACAGATCTATTAAGAAGGGCAATTTGATTGACACTTTAATTGAAGCTTCAAGCAGCCCTGAATTAACCCAGTACTTTGATTTATTCTACATTCTAACATTGGTTAAATTCTCACACCTACAAGACCCTCTTTTACCCTAACCTCAGGTGCTGTGTGTTCTCAACTCTGTCTTGTGTAAAGAAATTTCTAAGAAGCCAGAAACTCTAAAAAGAGTTTGGCTACTGTCAAGATTTCAGAAAAGTGGCATAGGGAGCAATGTGTGTTTATGGGTCTCTCATGCTTGAATGGTGGGAAGGGGAGAATTTATCTGGAAAGGAATCCATAAATTGCCAATGGGAGCAAATGCCATTATTACTCTACAAGGAACACCTTCCTTCTCCTTTATAAGACTGGAGATAGGAAAAGCCTCAAACAAAAGTCTTTGTTTCCTCCTTTTGTACTTTGGGTACATAAATTACTACCAACATGGGAAGATGTTATTCACACTCCAGTAGATGAGGTAAGTGCCAGGGCTTTGAAAAATCTGTCTGATTTTGTTGGGGGGAATATAAATAATTCTTATTTTCCATCCCTTTTTCTCACCAACAAAGAGTCTGATGTTGACAAATACGTTAGCTAGCCAGTCCTATAGAACACTGCTTCACCTCTGGCTCTCGATGTGAAGTGAGGGGTATAGAATCATTCCATGGGGCAAAGCAGATATTAATTTCAGACAGTCCTGCTGATCTAATGAACCTGTCTTTAGAGTGGGCTTTGACAGTAGTGGGCTTGATCCCTTTGAGAAGGAACAGAGAATCAATTTATTGGTGGAAATCTAAGTACAAAAAATAAACTGGAAATTAAAATCAAGATATTAAGGAGAAGTTAATGGTAACCACTAGTTACTATCAGCAATTCACAGGGGGCAACTCTTAAATTATTATTGTGGAAACACCACATCTCATGGAAATGACCATTCTAATAATGCTGTTTACAGCCGTGTTCTCTTTTATAGATGCACACCGAGCCAGCTTATGCTCAAGTTGCTGTTCTTACAGTTGCTTTTTGCTACTGTAGTTGTTAGTATTACATTCATATTGCTTCATCATCAAAGTGCAGAAAGTATTAAAGATTAACAACAAAGGGTGTTTTACACTATCCAGCAGGAGTGAGAACAACTACTCATTATCTTGATAGTGAATTATATAGTATAAATGGTTTTTGAGCACACTACTCCTAAGGTAGTGTTTCTCCACCTTGGCAACTCTGGAATGTGTGGATTTCAACTTCCAGAAATCCCCAGCCAGTCTTTCTTACTAGCTGGGGATTTCTGGGAGTTGAGCCCACACATCTTAAAGTTGCTGAGTTGAGAAACACTGATCTAAGGCATCCTTAGTCCTGGGTAAGTCATCAATATGATTGCCCATACATCAATGGATCACAAAAGCATGGATTATTTCCTCCTTGGTTTTCTGCCCAAGAGGAGGTTCTCTAAAGTTTGAATGTTCCTCTTCTTTTCCAAGTGGTGCCTGCCAATGCCGAACTCCTAGATGACGTGAACCTCCAAAGCCATGCCATTTAATTGTAATTCAACCCCTCCTGATATTTTGGTACCAATTAATATTGATTTTCCAATTGGTTTACAGAGATGTTGTTTTATTACTAATATATTTAATGTGAAAATCAATAAGCACACTTGTTTGGCTGTGTCCCTAGAAGGTAATAAAATCAAATATCTCAAGAGGAAACTGCTATCTGATCCATAAATGGCAAGCACGACAGATGCTTAATATAATAGTTAAAGACTAGGCTGGATTTCTTGGCAAATCACATGGATTTTCCACATGAGCTGCATTCCACAGTGATGCTCAATAACTTCCCCATTACAATCTATCCCCCACTGCCACAGCAAAATAAAGTTTGTGCATTTTGTGGCAACAATTCACTCAATTGTAGATGAAAGCAACAGTCCTTTAAAGCTGATCTCAATGATCTAGCACTTTCTAGTTCCAGTTTTTAGAGTTCCCTTTGCCCTGTACTGAGTTGCTTGGTGTGAAAATGAAGGTTTGATCTGTGCAGGGTACATAAACAATTCCTTGCTCATTTTTATCTGCTGTTGTGGGTTTTGTAGCTTATAGTGGGCATTGCTCAACTTTCTAAAGACCAAATCATCTTCTTGCCAGCAATCAACATCCAGATAAGCAGATATTAACACCAAAATTAATACTAGTCCAACTAGTCCAATAACTGAATAGTAAACAATACTCCAATCAAGGAATTACCAACTCAGATAAGCATCAAAGACACTAAACAACTCAAGGAACTGCCAAGAATACTCCCACCAATATTGATAAGACAAGCTACTTGTATGTACACAGAGAGCAAAGTCAAACCTACTCCCTTCTATCATTGATGATGTTCCCTAGTTGGATAATGAAACATCTGCAAGAAAACAACCATACCCAGAGAGCACCGAGGACTCCACAGCTTTCTAAATTCCTTTAGAATAAGGGTAGTGCTTGGTTATGATAAAAAGTATTTATCCTGATGCTAGAGATCCCACCATTGTTCTTCCCATAGGAAACTAAATTTAGCATTGGGATTCCATCTTTTCTATATCTTTTTTGCAATCCAAGAGTCTTTTTTGATTAAGGATTACTGGATTCCAGATTGTAGCCAGGAATTTGCATGACTCTAGCTAGTGTGCTAGTAATGACCATTCTTGATATGGCATTTGTTGCTTCTAATTTAGTTAATCTACTGCAATGTATTCTTTGTGGGACCAGTCCTGAAGATTACCTGAAGCTTTAATTAGCAATGTATAACACCAGGATTATATTATGCCAGTAAAAATAATGGCTGAGGGACTCTATGGTCCATCCAGTTTTGACCAAGAGACCTTAAAACAGAGTTCTTCAAAATGATCAGTATTGACCCCTAAGAATTGATGGAATTATCCAAGGAGTTGATGTTGTTATAACTATTATTATTCACAGTACAATTTGTTATAGTATTACATTTTCTCATATAATAAATGTTGGGATCAATGAACAATCTGCAACTTCATAAAGGAGTGGATGAGCTGAAAGAGCTTGAGGACTTCTGCTTTCACAGAGTAGCAACTGGATCATGGTGGAACTGATGTTCAAACCACATCTTCTTGAGACTGACCTGAAATCTGAAATATCATAAGTGCATCAAATTCCCCTGTCCTCCAAGTTGCATCATTTTTCATCTTGCATTCCTTCTTTTTCTATTGGAAAAGGTGAGTAACCCGTTCATGGAAGTTAAGAGCAGGGAAGAGGAAGATGATGCACAAGCAGTGGCACAACATTGAAACATGAAAGTCCAGAAAGATTTAGAATTGTCCAAGATTTGGCACCAAAGCATCTCTTTTGGGGACACACCAGAGATGTTGCAATTCCCCCCACACCTCCTAATTGAAGATTTAAAAATTCAGCACAGAAACATTTGCCTTCAGCTAGCAGTGTTGATTTATGGGTGAGCAAATAATGAACTTGGCAAACAGTAAATAATAAAGAGGAAAATCTCACTGTTTTAATTAGCCACATATAAATGACCCAGCACGGATGGGAGGAAACTGGGGGATACTTGTGTTGTTTAGGTGTCATGAGTACACTTACAAAGCAGGCAAGCCACAAATATGGAATAGCCACAGAGAGCTTTAAGGAAAGGTAGACAAAACCAAAGACCTTGTCCTGTCTTGCTTTTTCAACTCTGAATGATTTCAATCTTGCTAAATTTAGGAAGAAACTATAAACTGTCTGGGGATGGCAGTCCAAATGCAAAAAGAATCTGAAGCTAAGGAAACTTCATTTTAATTAATTAAGATTCTGGTCTATGCTGCCATGAATGTATTTTGGAAATGTCTGTGCTTTCCAGATTCATCCTTTCCTTCCTGTTTTTGCAAGCTATTTTGAAGGATTATGTCAATCAACACCAGTTGGTGGTGACTCTTAGGGACTACAGCAATCTAATTTACTAGCACCAAACCACTTTGTTTTCACAATTATACAAATCATGCGTGTGTTCACTTTCCTCTAATTTGGGTTACTGCCCTGCAATATCCCACAGCATCTGATACAGTTTCCCCCTTTGCATACTGAGAATATCCAGGTGCAAATGTAGCAAGGTAGACTTTCATAGAGAGGGGGGATTTATTTATTTATTTTTCCCTCCAGTTCCTTCAGTCCTCTGTTATTTTGGAGCGTGTGTGTTTGTGTGGCAACAGTGTGCAAAATGATGGAAAAGAGAAATGTTTGGGAAAAGGATTTGGAGGTGAGATGAGGAAAAGAAAAGAAGTCTAACATAACTGAGTTTCTTTTTACTTTGATATTTGATCAAAAATGATTCCTTCCTACATGGTCAATGTTTGCAGCGCTTCCCCGGATAATGACAAAAGGCAGACAAAGACCAGTTGGCACTTATACCTAGAAAAACGTAGGAAAGGCTGCTTTTTTTCATTTCTTTCCAGCCTCCTCTCCCCCTGCACCAATTCCTTCTGACAACAGACCTGGTTTTCCTGATGGGAATGTGCAGTTTGGAAACGGCGGAGAACCAAATGCTACCCGTGTTTACAAGGGGGGGAAGGAATTGTTCAAGATTTATTTATTGGTAATGACTGAGGAGTATGACTCCTATACTTCATTTAAAATGCTTTTTATTTCTCTCAGCCTTGGGGCTTTGTGAACATGTAATTTTACCCATAGCTATATTTCTTCAACCAACCAGTGTTTTCCCTCCAGGGTCTGCTAGAATCATTTTGGTTTATGTCCCCTTCTTGGGGAAGCTGAAATGGAGTGGGTTGCAGGCTTGAAAAGTTCCTAAGCTCCTTTCTCTCTTGTGTGAATGCGTGCAAAAGGACAAAGGCACACCGGCATGTTTATTTTTAATTTAGATTTATAAAGGCTGCTACATTCAGCCCAGACTCTGGGTAGTGTATAATTAAAACCAAGGCAATCCCTAAAGCAGACCTGATAGCATGAGCTAAACATCAGCTGAACAGGCAGATCTCATGTCACACGAGCAGAACCCTAAACTACTCTGAAGTTTGAATAAAAAGCAAAGTTATGGAAGATCATCGAAAGATCTGCAGGGTCAGAGCAGTCCAAAACTCTAAGGGGAAGTAATTCTGATAGATAGATAGATAGATAGATAGATAGATAGATAGATAGATAGATAGATAGATAGATAGATAGATGGATGGATGG
>JANHZU010008995.1:44789-64226 GCA_032468055.1 Acrochordus granulatus | reverse complement strand
ACTCATGAGCCGAGAATGCTCCCTTTTCAATGCCTCTGTGACTTTACTCTGGTTTTTAGGACCACAGTTGGCTGCATGGTTATGATTGGCAGACATAGGCCGGATCGTAAAGCCATTGGTGGTCTAAAACATCATCAGCTCTGTGGAGCCTTGGTCTATCTCCTGACTCTGTCACTGCTAATCCTTGACTTGCAACCATTCGTTTCGTGATCGCTAAACGACTTATGACCAGTCCTTGCCTTAGAACCGCTGCGGTGATGAGATTGTGATTCAGGCGCTTCGCAATTATTGTGCATTTACGACAGTTGCAGTGTCCTGTGATCACGTGATTGCCACTTGTGACTTCCCCAGCCATTTTCCGACAAGCGAAGTCAATGGGGAAGTTGGCAGGGAAGGTCACTAGTCCAGATTACTTCTCACTTAATGAGCGTGACAAAAAAGGTTGTAAAATTGGGTGTGGTTGTGGTTGTCACTTAATAACTGCACTGCTTAACGATGAATTTTCCTATCCCTCTTTGGTCATAAGTTGAGGACTACCTGAACTCCCAGGTGCTGATCTTTATGCTACCTTATCAACCTTGCAAGAGGCGAAAAAGAAACCTTGCTATGGTTATCCTTTAGTTGAAGGAGGGGAGGGGTGCTTGATTCTTAAGGCAGAGCCTTCTCAGTGAGGCACTATCATGCTGTACCATTTAGTCCTAATGAACACGGACATGGATTTAAATTGATCAGCATACTTGTAAGTTACCATTGTAGCAGATGGGCATTCGAGGTCAACTGGACAGTTCCTAAACCCAGGAAATCCTTGAAGGTTTTCACTCCCTGCAACCTCTGTGACATTGTAAAATCTTGCTTGTTGCCCTTCCTTCCTTCCTTCCTTCCTTCCTTCCTTCCTTCCTTCCTTCCTTCCTTCCTTCCTTCCTTCCTTCCTTCCTTCCTCTTGGCTTGATGTCCTCCAACAAGCCAAACTTCTGGTCACCACAGTTTCTTCCTTCCTTCAGAATATTCACCGTGGCTTTTCATGTTAATTGGCTTTGAATTCATTAGTGTGATTTTATTCCTGTGAAATCCCCTTTGTTAGAGATGGACAGCATGCTTGATGACTTTGAAATGTTCAACCCCTTTCTTTCTTTCTTTTTTTTAAAAAGGGCAGGGGGGAGAAAGAAAGAGAAGAAAGTATGTCTTTAATTTCATCTGTTAATTCTACCCGCCACGACTTGGCGTGGCCGAGATTGCTGAGGCGCATATGATGGATGATCTGTGTTGCACCGCAACAGCAATTGAAGCCTCCAGTAATGTGCAACCCCAAATCCTTCCCCCCTCCCCTGGAGCAAACCCTGTGGGTGGTGGTGGGGAAACTAGTGAGCTAATGAAAAGAAAATGGTGGAGTGGCAAAGCAAACTTTGATGCATATCATCCTTTGGAAGAAAAGCTCTTTAGCCAGTGAATAGCCCATAACGGAAGTTTCTTGTACTTAATATTAAGCACCAATTCACTTCAGTTGTGCCTCTGTTTTTATTCATCTGGGCTGGTTGGCTCAAGATGTTCTTTATTAATTGATATATTCTATCCCATATATGAGAGATCATGAGGAGACTGAGAAAGTCACAGAAGGAATGTTGGATGTAAACCACTCGGAGGATAGGAAAGAGAGAGTGAATGGCCGTTGGATCCTGATTGCAAAAAGTTTGAGAAGAAAAAAATTCAGTTTATAGAGACTCCACTTTAGTGAATTCATCTGTACATGAATAGTTTTCAAGACTGTGCACCTTATCCCTAATCCTGAGACAAAAACACTTGCTAGAATGTTGTGTAATTCTTACTTATTTATGCCTTACTTGACAATTTCTGCTTTTGAAAACTAGCAAATCAATCTCTATGGAAAGTTCTGCTTGGTTGTTTAAAAAGTTGGGATCACAAGTCTTTCCTCAAATTTTTACATGTTGGGACAAGCATTTCCCAAGAAGTGCTCAACACCTGAACAAAGGAGACATTGTTCCTTCCAGTGGTGTGATCTCAAGTTGCTAAGAGCTTTGTAAGCTACCCCAGGTAGACAATTTCTAGTGAAGCTCTTCTAACTAAAAAGGGGATATCTCCGATGATGATACCCGGACAAATTTGGTTCAGAACATCACAGATTCCTCTTCCCTGCCTGAAGCAAAAAATTGCCTTCTCCATAGCTTTCAGGAGTCTTGAGAACCCATCATAGTTTAGAATGAGTTCTTTCAATGATCAACGAGGCACATAGGTCATCTCAGCTATATCGCTCACAAGATTTGGAAAGCAAGTCTGACCGGGCAGGATGGATGGGCTTTAAAATATATAAGAACATCAGCCTTTGGGTAGCCTTACAGGGAGCAAAAACAGATAACCCTCCAGATGTTGTGCAGCTATAATTCTGGGAGATCCAGATGGCACAGCTGGGACTAATCTGGAGGACTGTGTCCTATGTGAACCAAGTGTTCACAGAGGATATATAGTCTCAGACCTCTTATAGTCTCAGAGCTCTTGGCCATGCCTAGGAAGTCTGTGACAAATGCATACATGTTCACCAGGATGCACATGGGAAGCAACGTCTCCCAACACAGGATCCTACCAACCCTGACTAGATGATGAGGATTCTAATTCAACTACTTCTGGAGACCTCACCAAAGGCTGTAGTTTTTCAGGCAATAACGATCAGGATTTCCCTTTCTCTGAAGAACTAATTTTAGACAAAGAATAAGAAAAAGTGCCCTGGAAAATAAATGTCATTCCACAGATGACTTATGCTTTCCTTGGCTTTCAACCGGGTTTGTCCAAATGATCAGCAGAATTTTGTTAATTGCCTGTGACTAAATATGCCTATTAACTGCAGCTACCCAGCTGTTAGGTTAGCCCAAAATGCCAGTCAAGATACTTGATCCTTGGAAACCCAAGATCAGGGTAGAGTATAAATGTAGGCATGCAGCAGGAATTGATGGCAATGATTGTTGCAAAGATTGTAGTTAAATTGGAGAGTGCTATTGCAGCTTCCATCCTAACACTGTACAATCTCCTTGCCAATGAGATTTATATTTTGAATATGTATTCTTCAGACATTTGTTATTTGATCTCTACCTTGCTAGATTTGTTAGGGCAGAAGAGTTAGTGATTTATTCCTGACTTCATACAGAAATCGATCTAGTTGCTTCTGGTATCAACTCCCATCATTCCCTACCAGCAAGGCCAATTAGTTGAGTTGGTGGAAGGGATGTACGCTTGAAGCGGTCTTTGTAGAAGAGATCATTGCCTTCCCTATATGTGAAATGTCATCTGAAGTATGGTTTCATGTTTGAAGCCATCAGATTGGCTGGCATATTATGGTCTTGGTTTCCATTTCTCACATTTTGTGGTGAGTGGCTGTTGCCTGTTTGTGTTCTATGTGTTCCTACTTGGAGAATTTCGTGCCATATGTGACATTCTAACACTTCGAAAGGCTGAGCTGGATAGGACTAAAATGTTCTTTGTATCTATCTAGATCAAAGCAGCAACTACACAGATTTCAAGAAGAGTTCTTTAATGCTTCTTAAACATAGAATCCTGGAACATGTGAGACTAAATTTACATCCACATTTATAGTGATCTTATCAGGGAAAGACATTTGAAATGTTTCTTCTCAGGTTTCTGCCACCTGGGCTGAATTGCCATTTATGGTGGGCTTCCTTAAGGCATGTGGTTCTCTTGTCTATGTGAATCAGGTCCAATCCACCTTGTTTGATTCAGCTAATTGATCCAATTTAATCTGATGTCTAAATGGGGCCAGCTTGACTTTGATGCTAAGAACACTTTCCTATGTGCAAAAATGGTCTGAATCAATCCAAATTGATTCAGAAGTATTCAAGTGGAGTTGAATTGTTGCTTTGTTTTGGAAATCAGTTTGAGGATTTGATTCAATTGCCTTCCAATTGCATCTCCAAATTGAATATTTGCACAGCCCTGGTCTGCAAAGAACAGGACACTGGAGAGGGAGGCCACTGATTTGATCTATCAGGAAACTTCTTATTGTCTTGTGAAGTTGGCACTCGTTTGCAAGCGCTCCTATGAAAGGGATCCTCTGGGAAGGGTGGCCAGCCCAGCGTTTAAAGATTAAAACCCAGCCGTCAGCTTTAATGTGTGCGAGGCCTCCACAAATCCCAGGTGACATGCTATTCATCTCCCTGTATTTGAAAAATGCATTTAAGTGTCAAAACTAAAGCACCAAAACAATGCTTCCTTCCTACAAGAAACTGTTAATGCACCGTTTAGTCAAACGCCTTCGCTAAGACTTGTGGAATTCACCCTATCCATAAAATATACTACAAGTGATGCACAAAGTCCCTAGAGGAAATAGGTCCACCAACACTGGCATTTCCCATCCTGTTTTTATATCCCCCATGTAGAAATTTTTTTTCTGCAAAATGTGCATGCCAAATATTTCCATTCCTGCTGCTTCGGGATGCTGAATGGGGCTTTGTTTGTTTCTGTCAGGGCAATTTAGAGGACTTGACAGGGGTGTGCTCTCACAAAACATCTGCAGGAACATCAGGAAAAAGTTCTTCCTTGCATTGAAGAGTTTTACTGCTGGGAGGAGATGAAGATGCTTTGTCGTGTATCTGCCTTCCAAGAATACATGTTCTCAGGTCTAGGCTAAAATGCATTAAAGTCACTGTTCCCATAAAGCACTCAGATTATAGAGGGGTGCAAATAGGATTATAAAGCATGCAACCAGTGAAAGTGATGGGTCATTTTGTTTTTGTCATGGTATGTGGGAATGACTTTGGAAGACTGGACCAAAAGAAGGAGCCAAGGCAAGAGATAAAAGGCAATTTAGCTTACAGCATGAATGAGGGTGGGGCAAGAGATCTTGTGGAACCCCAGACCAATGAAGACATACAATGACTTAACCTAGTGTGGACCCAGCCACAGAGTAGCTATGATTAAGAAATATAGTGAAGGAAGGAAGGTGCGGAAAGATTTGTAATGGCGTGTGAACATGATCTTGGAAGACAGAGGGAAGAACGATAGACAAAGGGATGGTTGGATAAGAGGCAGTTTAACCCACAAAAGGAACAGGGGTGTGGCAAACATCTCAGAAGGGACCCTCCCTAGTTTCTTGGGCTGTCAAGGGAGGGGAGAAAAAACATACTTTCAAACTTGCAAGATTCTATTATTGTATCCTTTCAACAAATAGAATCAAGCAACTTTTGGGGCTGTTGTTAGAAATTCCCCTACTCATTGACCTGAACTTCAGAATTTAGTCCTAAATCCAAATATATCATGTTCTTCTCAGATCCTTGTGGCTTTATGACATATTTTCAGGAAATTAGTAACGCAACTCAACAAGATCTTATCATGTTTGCTGCTTAATCTTCTACTCTCCTAAGCTATATTAATAATGTTTTAATATTATTATAATGAGATCTTTCTTGCTGGTTATATGCTTAGCAGCTGAAATTAACACGGAGCTGAAGTCTGTTGTCCCATGTTGTGGTGCTATTTGCAGAGAGTAAAAATTTTAAAAGAGTTAAAAAGCATTTTGGCAAACCAGAGTTGGTTAGTGGCTAAAATGCTGGCTTAGGACCAGGGAAATCCAAATTTAAATGTACCTGCCTCCTGTTAGCTATGGAAATGTCCTCGGTGATTTTGGGCCCAGCTTATGCTGCTGGATGGTCAGTATTTTAGAAAGAAATTTGGAATGCTTTCTGGACTCCTTGCAGAAAGAGAAACTAAGAGAGAAGTCTAATGATGAAGAAATACAATACTTTTTAAGGCTGAGAGTAAAACTTGGAAATGACAGCTGCATTATGGTCTTCACTTGGATATATTATGTGGCTTCCTAAGACACTGAAGAAGTGGCCTCAATACAACTCTCTTTTCTTCCTGATTGTTCGTAATTGTGTCCTTTTTGAGCTGGAATTCCAGCTCAAATCCCAGAATTTAAAAACCTTTTAGGTTCAACATGATGGTTCCATTTCAAAACATTTTACTTTTCTTCAACCGGAACTCCTGAGATCAATGAGCTTGTTAATTTACTCTAGAATCCACGAATGAGAGCAAACAGAATGAGAGAGACAAAGCTCCGCAAAAGGAAAATTGCATCTGAACTCACTTCTTTGAGAAATATGAAAAATGGGAGTATGAAATGGGAGGCAGAAACACACCTGGGTCTGATAGGGAGCAGGAAAGGATTGGAGGCTTCTGTGTAGGCAGCAGAAGACTCCAAAAATTAATAAAAAATTTCCAGCAATATTTCTCTGGGACTGTTCAGAGGCACCAAACTACAATTCCCCTTGACTCTAGCCAGCATAGTTGTGCCCTGGTTGAGATGCGAACATAGTCTGACATTTCTAGAGAATGCCAGGCAGGGGAACATCATGAAAGCAGTTAGATCTCTGCTTCAAGCAGCATAAACAAGGAGGCCAATATAGCAAATTGTGATGGATCTACTGAACTTCCTCACTGTGGTTTATATCATATTTCTGAAATTATGATTCCAATGGTATAAATGAATCTTGCATCAACCTCCTTCCTCTTGCTTTTTAACAGAGGTCCCTGTTTTTCAAGGTCATCCTGAGAGAGCTTTAGAATTTCTTTGAAATTTCTCTCTGTGGTGTTCCTGGATCTAAGTTATTGTTGCATGAAAGCAAAACACAATTAATACTGTTTTCTATTGACATGCATCTCCAATTGACTGCCCTTTGCTGCCTGTACAAGGATGATGTAAGATGCCTTACACTAGGGAGGAAAATAAAGAGTTGTTCGTGTAATCCAGTAGCACTATTTAATCCATCTCTTCATCTTGTGCCTTTGAATCAGCCTTGACTCTTGGCAGCCAGATGGATAGTTTTCTTGCTAAAATGTTGGAATGTGGTTTATCCTTGCCTTCTTTTTCCTAGGGCTGAGACAGAAACAGATTGGCCCAAGGTTACCCAGCTGGCTTTATGTCAGGCCCCAAGAACTACATGTGGAGTTACTTTTGAGTAGTTTCTTTATTGTTTGCCTACAGACAGAATCTTGCCAGATTAAAGCAACTATTTGCATAACTATAGATATTTTCTGTGAATTGCTCGGAAGGGTCCGTCCTTGCTCTCTTCCTGCCCACCAGACATTCCAAGCTCTTCTGCCTTTTTGCCCCCTGGGAGACAACCCCTCCCTCCTGGGAATCCAGACTACATTCCACCATGCTTAGTGCCTCAAGCAGGACTAATGGTCTCCCAGTTTCTAGCCTGGTGCCTTAACCACGATACCAAACCATCTCTCTTCATTTCTTCCACTTGATAATTCAGTTGGATGAATTAGTAACACTGTCTGAGATTTCTTCTGCATGCAGAGTGGCTGGTTCCCAAATGAGATATGCCTTTCCCTTAAATATCTGTATATATTCTCATTAATCCAGGTCATGTCTTGAAGCAAAATTGCAGAAACATTTTGCAAACTATCTTAAAAAGGCAATCAGACTTTTATTTTTAGATGTTACAAAGAAATGTTTCAACGGCCATCCAGGAGTCTTCTTTAGCCTCATATGAAATATGAAATGAAAGATACTTACCCGTTTTCCTTTTTTCATATGAGGCTGAAGAAGATTCCTGGATGGGAGTTGAAATGTTTCTCTGTAGCATCTAAAAATAAAAGTCTGTTTGCCTTTTTAAGATAGTTCGCAATTTATTTATTTTTTTACAACTTTGCTACTTTCCCTGAAAGTTCTTCAACCCACTTTCAATATGTATTTTTATTTAAATATTTAATTCTGTTTTAGAAATACTTCTGGAAGAAATTGTTAGATTGGTTTGATGAAATGAAATATGAAATGAAAAATCCTTACCATTTTTTCCTGTGGAATTCAATGATGTTTCTTCCACTTTTGGCTAGCCTCTTTCTTTCATCCCTAATTCTGCTGTGGACATTGTTACATGGTGACTTAAGAATTTTGCCAGCCTGTTTCAAACAAGTTCAGGGCAACTCAACATCTTCATCAAAGATGAAAGGGAATTGATTCTTTTGCAAGAAGATCAGTGAGGTCTCCACAATGGACTGCAACTTTCCTGGAATAATAATATAGTCCACCCCTCCTTTCTGTAACCATGGCAGAATTTCAATTAGACAGAACTGTATAATAGATTTTTTCTTTCTCTTCTGCGTTTCAAGGGAAGTTATGTACATTGAATTTTCAAGTCCTATAAAATATTTGTAACAGGCAGGTCCTTTTCTAAATTGGGTCTGACAGGACTAGATAGTGAGGGAATATTTATGTGGAAGAACTCAGGTAAGCAGACAAAAATGATGAAGAAAAAAGATGATAGAGGGTGAGACTAGTTGAAGCATACCACATACCATATCCCATACCAAGGTTAGGGATGGGAGGGAATTTAATACTGTTTGTTGATTTAATTGACTAGATTTTTTTTTGCCTGTTATCAAGGTCTCAAAGATTTACAGTAAAAAAACATTAAAATTATAAAGCCAGGTTAAAAAGTAAAATGTTAGAAGTAAAGGAAGCAAAATGCTAGAAGTAAGTAAAGTGAGAGCTCAAAAAAGTTCATTTCTGCATTATTTCAGAATGAACACATGCACACATATTCTTACACGTACAAACATATCTCATCCTTCCTGATTTTCCTAATATTTGCATCATATGCATTTCTCTTGAAGGTAAGAGGGCACACAGCAAATCTCTTTCCATTCTTGTTTTTAAGAATAGGGACATCTGAATCCAGTAATAGGTTTAGCTGTTTTGTCCTAACAAGTTGAGTTCAACCTATGGGTGAACCTGCCTTGTTTCTATCACTTGCAAACACAATAAAAAATGGTTTAAAGTTGGGAGATTACAAATAATCCTCGACTGACAACTGGTCGAAATTATGAAGGACTTATACTGGTGGTTCTTAAAACCTGGTTCTGAAGTTCTGATGGTCACATCCCCTCCACTGTAACATGACTGAAGTTTAGGTACCTGGCAATGTGGCTGCATTGGTGGGGTGTTTGCAACATCACAGGGCATGTTTTACAATGGTTTGGCTTCTAGTTTTCAACAAAACTAAACCCATAGAAAACCATGGGTTCACTTAATGACCATGGCATTCACATAACTATCACAGTGGCCACTTTATAACCACCACATTCACTTAACAATCACCTCAAAAAAGGTTGTACAATCAGGTTGGTCATGTTACCCACCTGTTTTACAGCTGTTACTACTTATGACTGTAATGGGCAGGCTCCACTGCAGTCATTTGTTGAGGACTGCCTGTATATTAGCTGAATTTGTGAGTCTGGAACTCAGTCCCAAAACTCAATATCCATGGCTATGTTCCATCATTCCATTAGGCATGAGAAGGACACAACACAAAGAGCATCTATGACACAAATTCTGCTTTAGAATGTGATGAGTTCCAAAAATCCATTTTGTAACATACCAGATATTCTAAAGCAGAATTTGTGAATTTTTTTTGACAACAAATACTGGGTTTCTTTTGTGAAGTTAGAATAACTACAGTAACGTTACACAAAAATTAAATAGGGACTGATATACCAAATATGTATCTGAATTAAATAGGGACTGATATACCAAATATGTATCTGAAATGGGAATCGATATTTCTCCTACTGTACAGTTCTTGGTTCCAACCCATTCATTCAACATCACTTTTCCCCGCACTTTTATCTCTTGGGAGTCCTATCATTTGATCGGCTAATTCTATAATAACCTTCCTTGACAATCACAGTTGGTAAGTCTTTATCCCTCTTTTAACAATTAAAATATGGTATTGATACAAATAAGGTCTGGCAGCTGCTTCAAAAGGTTTTTAATTGAATGATTATTGTATTAAATAACTGTTTTTAATGGAGCATGAACTTTTCAAATCATGACTGGGGAGCTATTGAGGTTTGGGTGAGTTTAGCAGGTATTAACAAGCCTTGAAAATTATAAAGTCATTATATGCATTATTATTTGAGATTTTGCCCAGTAGGTTCTTTTTTCTTTTTCAGCTAAGCAGATCAAATCCCACCAAGAGTATAAGAACATGGGCCCCACAATAAGAATTACACTATATGAACAGAATATGATATTATTGCTTTTCAGGATGAGAAGAGTAAAATCAATGGCTACCCAGCAGAAAAATCCTGCCCTCCCTCAAACAGAGAAGACAATATCTCTATTTCTCACAACAACAGACAAAATATCTCTTGAGGTTGCTTCTCAGTTTGGTTGGAAAATGTGTTTCTTCCAAAGCAGGACCAATATAGAGTTGACCTTTTGTCCTATAGAGAAGGGATCCTCCAAAAGTATTTTTTTTAATTTGGAGGCAGATTCTTATAGAAAGGTAGAAGGGAAGATTGTCTATCAAAAAGAATGTTGCAGAGACATTTCTCTGTTTGAAGAGCCTCTTTATTTCAAGGCATGCTTTGTTGAAGAGTCATCTAAACCAACTCAAGTTGCAACACAGAATCTTTATCTAGATTGGTCTACACTTTCTTTAATTGTGTGGATCAAAACAAACTGAGGCAGATTCTTAAAGTAATAGACCACCTTACCTGTCTCCTGCAAAACCTGTACGTGGGTCAAGAAGCAACAGAACTGGACACGGAAAAATGGACTGGTTCAAAATTGGGAAAAGAGTACGACAAGGCTGTATATTGACTGTGGATAGAGGAATATAAATCAGAAACATGGAAAGCCCCAGACTGGAGATTCTGTACTAACAAGCTTTTGGTGTTTGAAGGTTTACAGAATATGTTAGGGAGATGCTATTTCCCTCAAAGTCAAATTGATGTTTCGCACACTGCAGTTCCTACATGAGGGGAAATCTGGACATAATTGTAATTAGTCTATATTGCCCCAGGCACAATGGGAATTGCCAGTCCATATGCCACTCTGATTCCTGCCTTCTGGAAGGGCTGTCATATTGGGGGTCCCACTAGAAGACATTAATCAAGGCAATATCTTAATTCTTAAATAGCAATATTCTTTCCAAGGCCAGAAGTTGAGAATGCATTTGAAAAAGGCTGCTAACCCTATTTTATTTTCCTCCCACCCCATACTTGGAGTGGATTTTCACTCTCAGAAGTGAACCATGTAATATTTGTTTGCCTTATGCAATCTTAAAGCAGACAGCTTCAAGGCCTTTCTCGTCCCCTTTTGCTGGTGTCCTTGGAGAAATTCTCATTTTAATTAGTCTTTGGGAGCTGGTTGTCACCCTGCCACAATATAGCCCATTGGTTTATTACCTCCATTAAGGCTCCAATAACTTAACAAACAGATCAATAAACCATTATTACTTCCAGTCTTTCAAAAAAAGGAGAGGGAAAAAAAAACATGCCCTCCTCTTCACTCAAACTCAACCCAGCACTGGTGAAATTTACAATTTCTCCTCATCAAGGAAGATGTGGTCAGGACAATTCATTAAAACAATTCACACTGGTGAAATAGCTCTTCCCTCTTTGGACAGAGAAGGATAAATAGAAGTTGTGTCACCCTGGAAGTAGAAGATAATTTGGGGGGGTCTTTAGATCATGAATAGAACTGAGTTTGAGCTACCAGCCTCACTTTGACCTTGGCAACCTAGGACTGCATCCAAAAAGCAGGCATGGACAAGAAATCCTATGGAGGAGTGTAGGAACAGGACAGTAACTATTGTCTCTGTTGAATTTTAAAAATAAATTGAATTTTATTTTTAAAAATTCAAAGTAAAAATTTATATTATTGGGATGGATCAATCTGTTCTTAAGTTGTGGGCCTCTAAATTTGACTGATCTTCCTTGGCATTGTCCATCCTTGCGAGAAACATTCTTGGTGTGCAACTGCTCATCCATCACTGCTTTGAATAGTTTACATTGACCATCAGGAGACAGGCACCATGTGATCAGTTTTGTCCTGTTTGGGACTTGTCACATATAGGTATCTAGGTATTATTCTGTGGGCTTCAAACTCTCCACTGAGATCTTTTGTAGGACAAAAGATCAGGCTTAGTCAATGCAGTTCTAGCTAAAATATTTATTGATATTACAAGGATTTCTCCAACTGCCCACTGAACACCTGCACTCCAAGATAAGGCTAATAATCCTCACAAGAGGTTGGACCTCTGGCACTTCTGCATGCACAGAGACTCAAAGGTGATTCCCTTCTTTACCCCTGGCTCTTTGCCCTTCCTTCTTTTCATCTATGTGCCATGCGTTAGTGTTGGGAACTAAGTCCTAGTGCTCAATGGTTGTAGGAAGGCATGTCTAAAGTTCTCAGAAGGGTAGTCTACCATCCCTTAAGGTCCATGATACCAGGCTGGGAAGATCTCATCTGACTAAAAAATTACATTTCTTTCTGGAAGAAAGCTTGCAAAAATGATGTAATGATGACTTCAGGGGATCAGAGGAAGAGCCGCAGACTAGGCAATGATCAGATAAGAAGTAATTGAGCCCAGAGAAGGAAAAGGGTTGTGGGAAACATTTCAAAGGGACCCTCCCTAGATCTCTGGAAAGTAAAGGCCAACAAGGGGGGGGTTGAATTTTCAAACTTGCAAAATTCTGCTAATGTAACCTTACGATAAAGGTAGCACTAGCATTTCTGGATATGTATCTTATCTTGACTACCTCACAAGGCTGAGAGATCCAGAAAGTTTCAAATTAATTCCTTAAAGGATAAGTTTAATTTTATATTTCTGGAAGTTTCTCCTGAGTGCTGTGTTTGTTGAGAATTAAGAGGTATTTCTGCAAAGGAACGGCATTGCACATAACGACGAAAATGATTGACTGGAAGACAGAGTTAGGCTCCTGAAGGAATCCCTCCTTTAACTACAAAGAGAGTTGTCTGAAAATGTAACCATTTGGCAATATAAAGGAAAAAAGGGTGGTGGTGAGAAAATGAACTGACAAACAAACAATTTCAAGCAAGCTAGGGAGAGAAAAAAAACCCTGCCTTTTAATTATATGATCTTTTTTGTTTCTTGGATGAATTTATTTCTGACAGTTTCATAAGATGACAAGAGAGCGCATTTTATGTGCATAAAGGAAAAAAGAAGCAAACCATTATTCAATCTCGCCTGTTAAGGCGGAAGAACTAGAAATGATTTTAATACAGTTTTAAAATTTTATGTTTATTGTCAGGATATTAAAAAAAAACCTCATAACAATTACCAAATCAAAAGGCTCTTAAATCAGTTTCTTCCCTCCCCCCTCCTGATAGGAACAATAAAATAGGTTTGTTTGTTTATTTTATTCCACATCTTTTACTGTGCAGATTGATGAGGCTTTAAGTGACTGTTTAGGGACTTTACAAGGGGGGAAAATCAAGTAACTTTGATGTCAACGAATCATTTGTTGCTCGGTGTGAATAATTGGTTGCAACTGTGTCTCAGCCCTTTCAAAGGAACCTACAGTGGTGCTTAAAAGTTGGTGAATCCTTTTGAATTGTTGATATTTCTGCATAAACAAGACCTAAAATATGAGTTGAATGTGCTGTAAGGAGGAACCAGCTAAAACTCACCCAAGCCGATGTGCAGGACTGATCAACAGTTATTGAAAATGTTGAGTTGCAGTTACTGCTGTCTAAGGGAAGGGAGAAAGGACGTATCAGTTACTGAAAGCAAAAGTTCACCTGCACAAATTGCAGCTTCAGTCATTTTCCTCCATACTTGAGTGGACAAGTATAATGTTTTTGACTCGTTTGTTTAATTGGGTTTTTTAAAATACAGCTTTAGGATGTGTGGAAACAGATCATTTCTGTGGTTTAATCATTCAAAAGAGTTCACAAACCTTTAAGCATCATTGTATATGTATCTCTGTCTCCATCATCCTCACCATTTCTACCTCCCATTTCCATCTCTATTTCCACCATGTCTACCATCTCCATCTTCTCCATCTCCATCCACACCCACATCCTCACCCGTACCTATTGTGATCTCCTCTTTC
Organism: Acrochordus granulatus; assembly: GCA_032468055.1. NCBI lineage: Eukaryota > Metazoa > Chordata > Lepidosauria > Squamata > Acrochordidae > Acrochordus > Acrochordus granulatus. Next base: position 50,327 of record JANHZU010008995.1, on the reverse strand, counting down.
AGCTTACGCAACATTAAGCAAAGTGCAAAGAAGCTGTGAGAAGTACCAAAGGAATGAAAGACCAACATCATTCATTGTACCTCTGTGTGACTTCATATCCTTGTTTCCAGCAGGTTCAAATACCAACTGGACCTTGCCTTTTTCTCCTTAGACTTCTTCCTATCTTTCTGCATCAACTCTGATCAACCCCAACCTCTGCATCTTCCTTCAATTCATATGAAGGAAGAGTAGTCATATGTTTGCATTGGAGTCTAATAATAATTCTAATTACATTTTATGTTTCTCAGGTTGATCCATCTCAGAACAGAGATCACAGAGAAGAAAAAGGTATAAAAAACAGGTAAGCCCAGTTAACTGATTGCACTTAGGCTAGGACGTGAAATCTGCAAAAGGAGCCAAGTGTTGCCGTAGAACAATGTTGGGACCTCAAAAGGCCTCTGTGGGATCTGGGCTCACTTCAGTCAGCCTTCTCTATCACACCATAGTCCAACAGATGTACCCTATTTGTTCCCCAGTAGCTAGTTCTTATGGGGTGCTTGCAAAGGACAGGAAGATATTTCCATAAAACTCGGTGCTACAAAGTATGATGATATGGTTTTCTGGGACAGCCAACTTTCAAGGGAGATTGGAGATGCAAGGTTAATTGTTTTTGAGGAAAGATCCTGCAGGGGTCTTGCAAGGGAAGTGAGAAAGAACCCACTTTCTTTAGGGACAGCCTCTGTCCATTCAGACACGTGTTAGGCAAGGGTTCTGCACGGCTTAGTGCTCGAGATGCAATTCATTTCCACTACCAAATGGATTGGTGATATTTCATGACAAGCAGAGCCTGGAGTGGGCATGAAGGTCAGCCCATAAGAGAGAGAAATAAATCGTACTGGATTACAGCTTCCCATTATGGGAGCTATTTATAGCTTGCTTCTTTGAAAACTCTCAGGGAATTTGTTTGGTAGGTGGGCAGTTGAGGGAAAAACTCTCGCTTTGGCTTCTCAATCAAACAACTGCAGCTCGAAAGTCACTTTGGAGCAATTGACCCACATTGGGACAATCACACTTAACAACCCACTTGGGGGATGATTAAGGATTTAGGAGTTCAACATCTACATCCCAAAGACTCTCTATTCACATCTCCTCTTGTCCATCTAACAAACGTAATCGGGTTAAGTGAGAAATGCAGCCACCCTGGAAGACATATATGGGGTCCCCTAACCAACTTTTTCTCAGAGTGAAGAAGCGGCTTTGCTAAGCAGCAAAACATCTTGAAACAAAAGAAAAGAAGTCTGGTTGCCATGACTTAACCTCCAGACAAGTCTACCTGGATGACTGAGAATTTTCATCGACATATTGGGATGAAGGAATTTCTAAATGGATTCAGTTGACAAGGGAGAACCAGAACCAGCCAGATAGGAATATGCTGAAGAGAGGTACTGAGTCTAGAGATACTTCTGTACAGCAAAAAGGGACAATCTTTCAATTGGCCAAGTTTGGTTTATAGTGGTGGACAGGATAGTGATGTGAAAGTGTCATTTGACTGCAGATGGGGTTTCTATAAATTTAAGAAACAAATAATAAAATAAAAGTGGATAGGATGGTGAGATCCAATCTTGGGATGGGTTTTAGATGAAAATAATTCAAATTTCACTCCCCAACAGCATTGGCTTTACATAACAAACCTCCAAAATTCAGAACTTTAAATAATAATAATCATGATTTATTAAATTTATATGATCCCAGCGACTGTGGGTGGTAAGCAAAAGATATACATTTGACATTTGGGGAGACTTAGGGGTAGACAACTAAGGGTTGTTAAGGGTTGCCTTGCCCATTTTTGATGCAGGGAAGTTGTCATTCTGGGTTGCCACTGTTGCCATCAAAATAATGAAAGCAAAATAGCGATAAGCCTGTGAAAATAAAACAGGCTGTGCATTTGGTTAGAGTGAGAAGTATTGATTAAAACAGCAATTATTCCTAGTCCTCTTTAGTGCAGTGCTTTATAGTTGAGGGTGCCCAGCAGACAAAACTAGGCTAAAATTGGTCTGTTTATGGTTCATTGAATTGTGTAAAATCCAGCCTTAACCTAGCAAATTGGTTAAACTAGACCAATATTTTAGCCATCATCTGATTTATTTGGGTGTGCATGTGATGCAGACCCAGCTTTTGCATTTGATTAATCTCAGTTTCAGTTAAATACATTGTGGGGTCACAACCAGTATTAAAAATCCAGATTTCATTCTTTCCTGTCGCTCTGAAAAACAAACAAACTTTCAACACCCCAAATCTAGAATTTCTATTTCCATTTCTTAATAGTAAATTCTCACTTTGCTAAATTGTAATTGGATAGAATTAACTCTGTCAAATATTAAGCATAAAGAGTAACTCACACCCACAAGTTCAATAATTCACACACACCCAAATTTTGAAAACTCTTGTTCCCTTTCAACAAGCTGAAAAAAAGTGATGGAATGCCATATTTAAATATGTTTATTTCCTAAATTCCAATTCATGTTCTCAGAGTGGCTTGCCTCAATTACAAACTTAAAACAATCAATATTAAAAGCAGCAAGACATGGTAAATAAAAATGATACTTGATTTAATTGATCGCATCCTAGCAATCCTGCTAAAAGCTTGGGCAAAAATTACTGCATTGACCCTGTGTCAAAAAAAAAAAAAGAACCATGACATCAAAGCAGGCTTCAGTTCAATGAAAGAATCTCTACAAATGAATATCTGTGGCTTGCTCATCCCTACATCTAAGATCAAAGAAGGGAATTACTTCTCCCACTGAAGAAGCAGATGGGATGAGGCCTTCTTGCAACAAGAAAGCCAGTATTTTAAGGAAGGAAAGCTAACGTTAAAGCTATGCCCTAAATGAAGTAGGTTTTTCTCAGATGTTCTTGGACCTTCTTCACACCTTCATGGTCTCTTTTAGACAGAAGAGGTCAACCTGCAAATGTTCCTGCCCAGATAAAGAACAAGATGGCATTTGTTCCCCTTTAAAAAGTAGAAATATTGACTAACAGTTCAATGACCCTCTTCTAGCACTTATGATGCTCCCTAGTTGGGTAATGAAACAATTGCAAGAAAGCAACCAAGCTCAGAGAGCACCAAGGATCCCACTGAGGAGATAAATTCTTATCTGGGCTATACTAGTTGTCTGAACTACAGGGGTGGAGGTGGAGGTGAATGCTCTTACAACCAATAAAATACCAGAGAAGTCCCTGCACACACATACACAGACACCAGAATTAAAGGAGAAGTTCTTATCTACCCTTCCTTCATCTCTTCCTCTTCTTTCTCCAGACTTCAGTAAAGTGTAGATTAACCAGGGTTACAGAGAGCTCACATTTATCTTAGAATGCTAATTAATATGCTCCTTATTTTTTCCTCCTCCTTGTGTCAAAGGCATTCTTTCTCCTCCCCTCCTGCCCTCTCCCACCATTTTAGGCAGCATTGGTGACCTTTCCTCCGGTCTTCTCTAGAGCTCCAGAAGAGGAGTCATGCATAAAAGTCATATCAAAGGGACCACTAAAAACCACTTTTGCCTGATTAGAATGAATTGCCATAGGACACTCGGTGCATTTTTCTCCTTTCTTGAGTACTGAAGTTTTTCAGTGTTGAAAATTAGGAGGGGTGTGTGTGTGTGTGTGTGTGTGTAGAAGAGAAATACAACTACAGGTACCGCTGTCTGCCTTTATGGGTGCTAATTGCCCTCCATGGAAGGATTGATTTGTAAAATGTATTCTGGTTGCCTCAAGGACAACATTTGTGCAAATCATATTATTGTATGCAGAGAAATTGGTAACACTTGGCATTATGGCTCCCTTTATAAATACCCTATTATTTATGAAATTAAATTAAATGGTACTTGATAGCAATCCGTTTTTCCCCCCACTCCCATGCCAGAGTGCTGTTTTTAAATGCTACCTCTATGTTGTAAAATAATCTATTAGATCTTGGGAGTCCATCAACTAGTGGAAGAATTTATTGTCCGTGCATTTTATAACATACTGAATGTTAACACTGAGAAACAAATAGGCAGTTCCCAAGATAATAGAACACAGCCTCCTTTTTTATTGTTGTGGTGCTTTGGAACAAGTTATTATACACAGGTAGTCTTCGACTTACGACTGTTCATTTAACAATGATTCAAAGTCATGCCAGCCTCGGAAAAAGCGATCTACGACCCCTCATCAAAGTTACAACCATCTCACCATTCCCACAGTCACGTGACTGCAATTTGTGTGCTTGGCAACTGGCTCACATTTCCAACTGATTGCAGCATCCTGCAGTCACATGTTTGCAATCTGGGACTATCCCAGATGGTTTCTTACAAGCAGTGTCAATCGAGGAAGTCAGATTTGCTTAATGGCTGTATGATGCCCTTATCAAGTGCGATAAAAATGGTGGTAAAATCAGGTCGGATAAACACAATGACTCACTTCATGGCTGCATGACTTAACAATTGAAATTCCAGTCCCAATTGTGGTTGTAAGCTGAGAACTACCTGTATTAAAGGTTCCTGGAGTTCTCTCACCACCTAGTGTGTATTAAGAATTATATTAATATAATTCATATAAATTAACCCATAAGTTTTCTCTAATGTGTATACATACCTATTAATTCTATACTTCCTTTCTACTGTTACTTCCTTAGTTACTTACCAAATAACTAACATTGTTATGCATTATCTTATACAGTTGTTTATTGATGTTGCAAATATACTGAGAGCTGCTGTACCTGAGTCAAATTCCTTGCATGTCAACCACGCTTGGCCAATAAACGTATCTGAGTAGTACAAAGGGACAGAAATGAAAGGATGTGGCTCTTCAGTAGGTTCAATTTGTGCCGGGGCCACAAAGAGAAAATTCATCTCTCATTCATTGGTTTGCTATTTTCTTCTTTAATTCAAATATTATTTCAATTGCCTCCACTTATTCTTATCATTCTGTCAAACATGATTGGTTATGTATCATTTGGGTTCCATCACGACCTGCATCTTAACCAATATTGCTCATCTCAATGACTATTGAGGTCTCAGCAGATGGCAGCATCCGGATTAGGTTGTCTAGGCTGGAAAGTAGACTCAATCCCTCTACAGAGGCTTCCAGGAGAATAAAAGAGTTGTGAGCCCAACTAGGAAGTAAAGCATCAAAGGCACTTTCATACTGTTTCAGACAAACAAGCAAAACCTATATAGGTGTTTCAATAAATCACCCAAGGATCCAACACAAGGCAAAGAAAATTTTAGGACTACCCAGAGGCATCTTTCAACTGTTATAGGCATCTTTACTGAAGTATAAATATCTCCTGAACCTACCCTCTTTAAATTAAGTTCCTTTGTGTTCAATCACCCACAGCAAAAGTCATTAATGGTTGCCACTTGTGATGTTAGCAAAGGAAGTTCTTACTGTCAACCATACAGGATTTTCAAGCCTTCCAAAGGTGAGTTGCCAGCATCATGATATTTTCTCTTCTCTTCTCTTCTCTTCTCTTCTCTTCTCTTCTCTTCTCTTCTCTTCTCTTCTCTTCTCTTCTCTTCT
>JANHZU010008993.1:0-10634 GCA_032468055.1 Acrochordus granulatus | reverse complement strand
GCTTACTGATGACGCGCAAGGTTTGGCACGAAGTTTCCTCATCTTGTGAGTCGCGGCTCGTCTAGCAGAATATTTTTGTTTAAATTTTTGCTCGTCCTGCGAGTTACTCGTCTTGTGAGGCACCACTGTATCAGTTTAGAGCCCCTTGGAGTTGTTTGTAACCCCGGCATTTAGAGATGAATATTTAAATGCACCCATTAAAAATAATTATTAAAATAGCTATTAACAGGTATGATCAAGGAGAATAAAACCCAAAAGGAGGCATCTGAACTTGGAGGCACCTTGGGAAGGTAACACCCAGACTACAATAATCTCCAAGTTATATTTAGAAGAACAGCTTGGAAGAGTTAAGTATCAAAATGGTTCACACATACAATATTAGCAGAATGTTGAGTTAACAGATTATTAGAATAGAAAACTAAACAAAAATAAGCTTGGACAGAATGCAAAGAAGAGAAGACAAAAATTATGTTGAGGAACAAAAACAGATTTCTCTGTAATTTCACCCCAATATCATTTAAGGTCAAATTCACATAATAAGCCAAGACATTCTTGGCTGACTGAACTCTTAATAAAAGAAAATTCTTAGAAAACTGTATGAAAAATATTTGTTAATAAAACCTACCAGACCATCAAAATATCTAATGCTCTTTAGGGGAGCAAAAGAAAAATGATAGCGAACATTTGTCTGTTCAGAGGCCACAATAAGGATACGGTCTGTGCCAGGAAATAATACACCACCTTTGATCATTTCTCCCATGATGCACCCCACTGACCAAATGTCAACTGAAATTAAAATGCAATGACATTAACTGAGTGAAAGGAAACAAAATAGGACTTTAAGAAGGAAACACACAAACAAAATAGCCAGTGATAATGAAGAGTGGGACAGGGTGAACATAAATGGATAAAAATGTGCTACCATACCAGTGGAGACTATTTCCTACTGCTAGATGCAGCCTCAACAGAATCAATTTCTAGATTTTTATCTTTACTAGAAATAAATATTAGGGTATTATGGAATAAATACAGTGTCAAACTTATACCTCAAGAAAGAACATTTAAAAAAAAGAGGAGGAAAAGAAGAAAGCTACCAGAAGAAATTAATTACCAAAAATTCATCACGCTGCAGAAGCACAAGGATACAGTCCCTTCCTGGAAAGAGGATTTTGTGGCAAACCATTTCTCCCATAATGCACCCAACAGACCATAAATCCACTATGTTTGTAGCACAAAAAGAAGAAGCAAAGCAAATTGTCACTGAAAACTGAAAGAAGCAGCAGGACATGACTGCATCTTACGGCAAAGAAATTATTAACAAAAAGGAAAAATAACTATGAGATCAAGGTGTGAATGTATTTTCAGAACATACAAATATGACTGTAAAAGCATCTTCTGTGTAAGAAAAACAGAAGAAGATTTTTAAGGATAGCATATTCTTGCACTGATCCAGTTTCAGTAAGATTTTCAGAGTACATCTCTTTTCGAAACAATCCTCACACTTTAAAAATTCTTGCATTATAAACAAGCTCAAATAAAAGATAAATAGTAAGAAACTGAATTATTTAACAAAGCTGACACAGAAGAAGCACAAACTTTTGTTAGTCATGAAAATCAATAATAGGCTGCAGAAGAATTAATAAAATAAAAATTAAGGGCCAAAAACTGAAGTTCTGAGGGAAAGGGATCACTTTTTTCAGAGAGGAGACATTGTAGATATGTTACAGCTCCCCAAAATAAATTACAAGTGTATTTTTGGATCCAGTCTTACTACTGGAAGAATATGTGCTACCTTCCATAATATTAGACGCCACTATCTTAGTAGTTGGCATGCTTAGCTGTGCCTGGACTCAGAACTAAGTTTAGTCAGGTTAGATTAGTACTTAAATGGGAGTCCTCCAGGGAATTCCAGGGCTGAGACAGGAAGTCAGAAAACTTGGAAGCTTGGAAGGAAGCAATAATTATACATTTGTATAATATGCCAAGAAAACTACACGTCTATGCCTGAAAACTGAGCTGAAAAGAAATTTTGCTTCTGTTTTTCTTGCACTGAGATGAGCCACAATTATCCATGCTGTAGTAATACATGACATTGTTAGACTTAGACTTCTTATTCAGAAGACTGTTCAAAATTGCTCTTTGGTTAAAACACAGACGTTTGACTGTCCATGGGAAGACTGTAAGGAGGGTATACAAGGACAAGGAAATTCTTGGTGATGGTATTTATATAATTCCTTGAACAGAAATCCTTTTGGTACCAGGAAAATGTTTCTTTTCTCTCAGATTTTTTGTTATAACTTACTTATAGAAATATTCCTACACTGCATTTCATCAGCAGAAAATCCCTTTTAGAAAGGTAAAAAAATTAAAATGCAAAAGAACAAGATGAAAGCAAACCTACATCTTCCAATACTATCTTCTGTAATCTGTCTCATGTAACAGTGCCCCTAATCCTCATTTGTGGAGCTGATTAAGGATAATACTGAAGTATTATCAAAATCAGCCAAGAGATCAAGGAATAGCTATAACTTAATCACTGAGAAGATGACCAAACTGACTTACATAGTATTTTGCAAATTTATTACAGCTTGTGTCTATGGTCTTAAAAGCATGATTAGCAGGGTAGATCATAATAACCCTCAAAATTATTAAAAAAATACTCTACTGAATGCCTACAGCGATAAGTAAACCTACTTGACAACCCTTTTTGCTAAGCAATAGTCAACATCACATGGTCCAATGTGCTCAGTCAACTATGTAATGAGTCTTCTGCCATTGACATATCAGCCATTCTTCTATAAGTAAATTTATATAAGTAAATATAAAATGTATATATAAATAGAGCATTAAAATGACCTTATTCACCTAGAGTTTGAAGAAAGCAGTATTTCCTAACATCAGATATAAAAGTTTCTAATAAACATGACAGATTGCCATGTGCAATAATTCACATTTTGAAGTTTACCTCCAACACTGTCTTAAAAATTAGTATATGAATTAGTATACAACTCCATCATAAATATATCCTTTAATGAGCCCTGGGTTTGGTAAAGGTTTCCCTTGCAACTTGTGGCCAACTCTAGGGATGCTCATCTCCAATTCACAGCCAAGGGATCCAGCGTTTGTCCAAAGACTCTTCTGTGGTCATGTGGCCAGCATGACTATATGCCAAGGCACATGGAATGCTGCTATCTTTCCCACCAAAAGTAGTACCTATTTATCTACTTGCATTTTTACATGCTTTTGAACTGCTAGATTAGCACGATTAATGAGCTCTACTATATATTAAACTTTTGTATAATTTTGTTACAGAAATGTTGGGGGAGTGGTAGCTGAGCAATGAAGATGTTGGGTTTGTTGGCCAAAAGGTCAGCAGCCCGAGTTCAAGACCCAGGCACCACATAATGGAGTAAGCTCCCATTACTTGCTCCAGCTCCTGCCAAATTTGCAGTTTGAAAGCAGATAAAAATGCAAGTAGGTTCCCACCTCTGGTGGGAAGGTAACAGTGTCCACGTACCTTGGCGTATAGTTGTGCCAACTACATGACTATGGAAGTATGACAGCACTTAACTCTTCAGCTATGAAGCAGAGATGAGCACTGTTTTCTAGAGTCGGTCATAACTGACAGGGGAAACCTTTATCTTATGTATTAATCTTGTATAAGGCAGGGGAATGAATACTTTCCTTGAAATTCAAGAATTATTTTTATGTGAACAAAGGGACCTTCTACATTCTTTCAACATTACAGCTTTCAGCCAATAACAATGGTTCCATGTCAAAAGTAGTTTTTTTGTAGCTGTGCTGGTACAGCAATGAAAGCTCAAAGGCAGAATCTGAAATAAAATGTTCCCTTATATGTATATACAATGTAATGAGCCAATAAAACAATTGATATATTTTCTTCTATCCTTGTTTCAAACTATAGAGTACAAGATAATTAGTGTATTTAGTAGGGCTAACCCTAACTCAATCCTAAACTGCCCAAGAAAGTAAGTTGGAGCAGCAATTGACATGCTCATTCTCCTATTCTCCTCATTCTCCATGCTCATGCTCATTCATGGCATTCTGAAGAAACAGTTTCTGCCTGCTCACTGGATACTATCTGTGAAGGGAGTGCAGTGGGAATAGTAGAACCCAGCAAGGCAAACTGATTGACCCAGCTCTAACTGGAGGTTGAGCCCACAGATTCCAGTTACTAAAATCTGTATTCTGATCTGTAATAGTTTTTATTTACTTACTACAAGCCCAGAGAGAAAAGGAAACTGAGCAAATATTTAGGGCAGAAGCAAATATGGACAATGGTGGATAGCCTCATTGGACCCAAACTCCCAGCCTCAAAAGGGAAGATGGCTAAGAAAAAAATTACCCAATTCTTTTTTACAGAAGTCCACAGGGAGGATGCAGAAAAGCTAGTGGAAGTAACAATGACTTCTTGTAGGAATAGCTCATATCTCTCAGAAGCACAACAGAAAGAGATGGACAATGATTCTGCTCTTTCCAAGGGATTCCAACAAACAAAATGATGGGGAAGCTGGCAGGAGATCAGAAGTTGAAATCACATGATACTGCACTGAAGGGCATTTTGGCATTAACAATGGTAAGTGAAAATGCCAGAACTGCTATCTCTAAGCAGCATAGTCATGTGACATTGCACTTTAAGATCATGTCACTTAGCCATGTTCCAGGCCCATTTGCTGTTGTTCACCAAAGATTACCTACATATAAGCTTAATTTTAATCACTTTATAAAACTATACATTGTTTTCACATTTGAACATATTTTATACAAGAAATGTCTAACTATTGTCCCAACACCATCAACATAATATTTCCTCAGTTTTTTCCAACACAAAATACTGAGATTAAACATATAGCAAATGTTGACAATGGCATTAAGTTTCAACAGCAGAATATAAAATGAGGCACATGAAGAGATGGGAGACCCAGGAATGAAGATATAAAATGCATTTTAGGAACAAAAATGAAAAACTGTTTACCATTTTCTTTGTATCCCATTCCAAGAATGACTTCTGGTGCTCTGTAGTAACGAGTCACAACATAAGGTGTCATCATAAAGCTGGTTCCAGCTGTTCTAGCCAGTCCAAAATCAAGAATTTTCAGAGTGCAGTCAGATTTTACTACTATATTGCTAGGTTTTAAATCCTTTGAAGAGAAATATTTTGAAATATGAGACCTCCAAGGAGTATCAAGCAGAATATAAAAAGCTTTAAGAAACTGACTCATTATGATTTCATTTGGCATTATCTGTGAGAAGACCTCCCCAAACATATATTCATCTCCCTATTACATATGTTCATCTATTAGCTCTTAGACTCTAAGACTTAGAGGGAAAATACTAGGAACTCACAGCTCTGTAATTTAAAGGAAAAGCCATTGCTGGCACTGCTGAAAGTGAACAAAATGTAAAACTATTTGCATTAAGTTAATTTTATAAGGGACAGGAATTAGTCATAAAACCACTTAGAAAGTGACCGGTTTTATGTCTTTTTCTGCAGTAGTACTTTCCTGCTGTCCAAACAAAAATTCAGTACGGTCCATTTGAATTACCCAATAGAAATTATGTAAAAAAGTAAGCACTCCCTCTAGCTGAGTTCAACTCCAAATGTCAGCTCTCAAGTAAACTAGACAAGAAACGAGATGAGATGAACTTATTCTACAGTACTTTATTGTAAGGCTACATTACAGAATCTTTCAAGTCTGAAAGTACAAACTTCCTGCTGCCACTTTTACCTGCTTGATTCATTAAGGCAGGTCCTTTCTAAGTTTCTTTCTCTGACACTGGAAGTTCCTGCATCTTTCATCTGTTTCCTAGGCAGTATCTTTTTCTTTGTTTTCTTTGTTTCCTCATCCACACATTCCATACCACCCGATAATTTTTCTGCCTTTTTTCTAAGATCCTTTTTGGACTTTCCCATAATCCATAGCCCTAGTTTCTGAAGCCTCTCATCCATATGCTTAATCAGGTCCAACCCAGCTTAGCTTTTCCTAATAGCACTCCTGGTTGGCTATACACCATCTCCTTCTGGGATTTGCACAAACAGTAGATTTCTTGGATATTTCATAAAAAGACACATTTAAGAAAACATAATTCATCATAAAAGATCAATAAAAGAATTCATTTTTTCATTTAAAAAGAATTTAAAAAAAGAAAAAATTCCTTACCCTCACATGTAGGTGAAAACACCATCTAATACTAGAAATATTTTTATTACCAGATGATGATGAAAGCAGCATCACGCTGTAAGTGCTGCCCTTTTCCACATTCATGCAGTATGATACACACATACAAACAGCTAAAGCTTTTGTCTCAAGGTCAGGATGGGGCACTCAAAATGACCCTCCCAACACATGCAATACTTTGCATACCCTGAACAGATTCCCATTGAAAGGAATTCTGTTTTAATTGTATTATAGATATACCCTCTGTATTTCATATTTATCTTTTATAGATAATTATTTTGACTGGTTTGTCACACAGTCAACCAGATGTTTAACTGCATTTGGCAAATTGGGCATTTTTGTCCACCTCTCAAGTCCTTCCTAACTATTTTATTGTTGACCATTTTATTAAAAGAAGTTTCTGAATTACATCCATAATCAAGCTTAGAATTGCAGTCATAAGTCATGTTGATCATTAAGCAGGTCAGCATATGACTGCACCTGATTTGTACAACCTTTTTTGTGGTAGTCATGAAGTGAATCATTATGGACTTTAAGTAAATCCATTGTCTGAAATGGGCATTTTTTGCCTGAAAATAATAAACTTTTTACTGAGTAACTAAAAAGCATCCATCTCAGAATCCAGTCATATTTGCCAGTACAGTGGAACCTCAGATTGCGAGCACCTCGGTGCATGAGATTTTTGCAAGACAAGCAAAAATTTTTAATAACATTTATTTCAGTTGATGAACAGCAATCACAAGACGAGCACCACATGATAAGCTCGTGTGGGAAATCTCACAACAGAGCCAATGGTTCCCCTCTCTTGCTGCATAAACAGCATAAATTAAGTGAAAGGCGTTCAAGAGAAGGAACTGCCAAGACTTGGACTTCGGATTCTCCCTCCAGGCAATCCCCTCCCTCTCTTCTCCTCTCTCTTGCCAGCTGGGACTGTTCTCAAAGCATGCACGCACACAAAAACACACAAACTCTCGTTGCCCAGCACCATCCAGCCCGTCCCCTGCTGCCCATCTCTTCTCCCCTCATAGCACAGAGGCAGGTTAAGACAAGAAACATTTCCAAGGAAAGACCCCCAGAAAAACATTACTGAGGGGAAAGGCCCTTTTGCCTCAGCGGCGGTAGCAACAGATCCTCCAATCCAGCAGGGGGAGCCAGAGAGCAGCTGGTCTAGCAGCAGCTGAGGCCAGAATCTGCCTTGAAGCAGTTCCATAAGTCCTGGTTAGTTTGTTCTATTTCTGCTTTATATTGTGTGTTAATCCTTGTTATTTGTTTCAGATGTTAGGGACAATCATTTCTACATAAAATCCCGTTGAAAATGATTTTTTAAAATATTTTTGGGGGTGTGGAACAGTTCGTCCAACTTTCCCATTGTTTCCTATGAGAAACTTCGTTTCAGTTTAAGAGTATTTCGGACTAAGAGCATTCTTCCGGAACAGATTTGTCTCACAATGCGAGGTTCCACTGTATAAAATTGTACTGAGGATACAATAAATCTGAATTAAGAACAAATGACATAAATACTATAACAAGTCTAGTGTTGCATTTCAGAAAATGCTTGCAAGTAGCTCAGATAATCTTTCAGGTACAATGAAATTTGCTTCATTTAATAAAGAGAAATAACATAAAATGTGAAACAACAAAATGTTTCTCACTAACCCTATGTATAATTCCAGCCGAGTGAAGATGCTTAATACCACACAACATCTGATACAGCAGGTAAGACATTCGTTCGTGGTCAAGTTCCATCTGAATTACCTGACAGAGATTTGCATCCATCAGCTCCATCACTATGTAACTTTGGAGGAGAGGTAAAACATACAATGAAATAACGGCAGAACGTTTGATCATTTCATCAATTATTACAGTAAATACAGGCTTCCCAAAATTCATACTTACACATCTTGGAATTCTTCCAGTGACTTCTGTGGGGTGAACACATTTAACAGACCAATGATCTATGGAGAAGAAAAAAATATACAGTAATAAAAATACAATGTTTGATTATTTTTTATAAAAAAAGTAAAATAAGTTGCAAAACAGGATCAATCTGATCAATTTAGAATACTAAAATCTCTTTCATTTTTTCTAATTTAAATCTGGGTTAAAATACCAATCAATTTTATCCTTACAGTGGAAAAATGACTGGGATTAGAATTTGATAGTCTACAATGGAAAAACAAAATCATTCTCAAGTTTAATTAATGTAAAATTAAATTAAATAAGAAAACAAGAAACAACTCAGATAACCAGTATACTGTCTTGAAAAAATATCTCAGATTAATACCTAATGCAGAGATAAAAAGGAAAATTAGATTACACAGGCAAAGCTTAGGCCACTCTCTCTTCCTTAACTGTACAGAATTTCTAAAATATACAGAGGCGAGTGAAAATTTTTCAACTGACTTCCAATTTAAGTTAATGCCAGGTGTAAATGCCTATATATTATTCCATCCAGAAAAGTCAGACAAAAGAGACATTATCTTTGAAAAGTATTCCTATGTGGTCTGCATTTTTTTCTGTGTAAAATAAAATGGCTGTCTGCTGCTGGCTTCTCAGTAATTATTTTGTTTTTCTAGTAAATCAGGAAGCTCAGGTTGAAGAAATCTTCTACCATGTTCATTCTGACCATACTAGATATGTGAAGTCAAAAGAAAAATTTCAAAACCAATCTTTTTTCAGCTGATGAATAATTAATCCATCAATTAAAAGGTTGGATATTAATCAAGGAGACTCAGGTTCAGGTCCTTCAGGATGACATTGGCTCAGCTAGTTTCTCAGCCCAACCTACAAAGGATTGTATGGAAATAAAATCAGGGGAGACCATGATGGACCTACCTTAGGCTTCAACAAAATAAAGTAGGAAAGACTTGCAATTGACTAATTTAAATCATAAATCCATTACTTCTCTGTAACAATTATATCCTGTACTTTAGTCTTATCTTTATAAATTAAAAGATTGTAAAAAGATAACATTCTAAAGGACAAATTTGATATTAAGTCTGCACAAATATGCTTACATTTTTGTGGTTTACACATTTCATGAGGACCAGTTCTCGATATGCTCTTTTAGCATGCGTTTGATTCTGAAATGGTCGACTAAGTTTCTTGATTGCAACATTTCTTTCAAAAAGAGCGTCATAAGCTGCACTGTGAATAAAAGAAAGATGTAATAGCCCACAAGTGTAGAAATGTAATTTCAATTTAGGTAAGATGGGAGAATCAAATAAGGGGATACATAATACATGCATCCTGAAGCATGAACTTTAGGTATGCACCCAAGGATAAATCTGGGAAATGGAAAGGAAGGAGCTAGATCAGGCAAACTAAAGTCTACGCTTAATTACAGAATAAACTATTACTAACAATTTTGGTCTTCTCCAGAGAAGACTTTTCTAAGGTATATGTTTCTGATTTTTCCATAAAGCTCATCTATTCTTCAGTCCTCAACTGTTTCAGTTTAATATAGCATGCTGCCACCTCCCTACCAAAAAGAAATACAAAATGTAAGAAAATGTAACCTTCTGAAGCACCATCTGAAATTAAAATAACTTTATGTGGAAAATATGAAAAGGCCATGTAGTAAGAATCTACTCTCCTTTTTCTGGTTCACAAAACCCATAAACAGCTATCCCTGAAAACAGATCAGAACTTGATAACTGTTAACTATTTCTGCCATCTTTCTCTCAACAAAAGGACAGACAATTTAGTTCTGGTAACAGGCTCTGCCATGTCCTCGAACTTCCACTAAAGAGAATAGTAACACAGGTCTTCTTCAGTATGAATTTCAAGTTACCTATTGATGTAACCTGTTTGTCTTGGTGTCTGAAGAGTACAGGACAAGAATCTGGCCAGGCTAGATGGCCAAGGAGTCATCTGATACCAACAGATAGTCCTGTCCTTGTCCCAATTACTGTCCTACAGTAATTGGGACAAGGAACTCCATCACTAGGTGATGTGGCCATAAAATATGATGGCAATTCCAACTGCAGTTGTTAAGTAAATTCCTCATGGTTATAGGCATGTCACGTGATCACAAAAACAAAAACATTTTGGAACAACATGTCAAAGCTCACTAGGAAGAGTACGACATTAAAGGTAGTATCAGAAAATATAGCTAGCTTGATTATGGTAATTCAACTGAGTGGAAAAAATGCTGCTGCCATGAGACATGTTTCATTAAATAGGCTGAATTTTCCTCATCTTTTCATACCTGAAAATTTGTTGTTTCCTATCTGAAACTCTGATCCTATCTAAGAGGAAGTTGAGAGTCCTTTGCATGATTGAGAAATTGGGGAAGAAAAATCCTGTCCCTTCTATCCCAGGAAATGACTAGAAGATAAATACACAGTAAAGATGCTGAACTGGGAAAAGACTGTTTCGCTCTGAAGCATGGATGTCTAGTATGAATACAGGATCAGATGATGGATGCTTATA
>JANHZU010008992.1:0-14168 GCA_032468055.1 Acrochordus granulatus | reverse complement strand
TGCACTGTAGGTTTCCTCTTCTGGCTCCTGGTCAGTGAACGGCACCTGTATTCAGAAAGAGAACTTCATGCTAAATGACTGCATGATATAATCCATCAAACAAGATCATAGTATTCAAATAATAATTACTCTTTAATTACTTTGTGCTCATTCAACATCATGGACTTAATTCATTTCAGGCTTTTATTAACTACCAGGTTGAATCTGCTTTCATTTGATTGTTGTGAACTGTGTAGAGTTGTTGAGAGGCGGGTAGCATATAAGCTTAATAAGATATGTATGTATGAGTATTCATCCCATATCACAGTTTTTCAATGCAGCATACAATAAAACATAAACCCTGTAAATTGCAGGAAGTTGCTTTATTACAGAGTGGAGGCAATCAGATTTCAAGGGAGCTGATATCAATGAGCTAAGTGGGAAAATAGAAATCCTGAAAGGAAAACAGTTCAGAAGGGAGGAATAGTCTGAAAAATGGGATAATTAAGACCTAAACACAAACAGTACCAAAGGGGGAGCAAAATGGAAGTCAGTTAAGTAAAGAGCTTTCTCATGAGAAATTGTGCAGTAACAATGTTTGCCTTGATCCTCACCTCAGTTTACTGACCTTAGTGTACCCTATTGCCATTGCAAGGCACTGATTAAGAATTAGAATTAAGAACCCCAGTGAGATCTAACTGCAAACAAGAGACAGAACAACGTGTTATCAACATGCTCATTGGCCTGTGCTCCAGTTTGCTCAATAGCTTTATATAAAACTCTACCAGTTCCACGTCACCTGTTTTAAAGAATACAGAGCCATTTTTCATAATGAAAAATTTATGACATCCTGGACTCAGCTGGCCATCCTTTCTCTGCTAAACAGAGATAAACAACTCTACCAAGCATCTTCTCCACATCTTGAGACCCAGTAAATTATTTTGAAATTCCAATCAGACAAAGCCCTAAACATATGAACAGCCTGGATAACAGAATCCTGAAAACATGAAATATTGTGTCTTTGTTAAATTGTGTCCCTTTTGCAAACATCTCATAAGCTCTCCAGCCAGGCACTGAATTATTTAGCAAAGCTCAGGTAGAAAACACTAAGAATATGTAGTGATGAAACATGTCTTCTTCTTCAAACATGGTGATAATGGTAATGATGTCCATTATCACCATGTTTGGTCACTGTCTAGTTCTTACTCATTTGATTAGATCTGAGATAACTTTTCCTCTGCCTGTGTTCCACGTGTCTCTCATCTTGCTTCATTTTCCTGCAGCCAGCATATGTTATCAGCCAGCTCTGTCAGAGGGAAGAGGATGCTTAGGAGCAATCTTGCCATTTCCCTATGTCATCTTCACATTGCAAAGCATAGGATCTGCTTCAAAAAGAGTGCCTATCACATATAGTCTAACCCTTAACCCTAAACCTTGGTGGCCAAGCAGTTAAGATGCTGGGCTTCTTGGCCAGAAAGTTGGCAGCTCGAGTTCAAAACCCAAGTGCTGCCACATAACAGGCTGAGCTCCTGTTCCTGCCCCAGCTCCTGCCAAATTAGCAGTTTGAAAGCATGTAAAAAAAATGCAAGTTAAATAAACAGGTATCACCTTTGGTGGGAAGGTAATAGTGTTCTGTGAGCCTTGGCATATAGTCATGGCAGCCACATGACCACAGAAGCATCTTTGGACAATGCTGGCTCTCTAGCTATGAAACAGAGGAGCACCATCCCCTAGAATCAGTCATGATTGGCAGGGGAATTCTTTACCTTACCCTTAACCCTAGACTATGACAAATCACATAGTTTAGGGCTGAGATTATGTTTGTTTATTGTTTTGAATTACACCCTTTCTTTTTGCTCATAAGGCAATCAAGGCAATTAATAATCCAAAATAAAATATCAACAGTTAAACACTCAAATAAGATTGCTAAAATTCTTATTATCATATTTTCAATGGCCTGCCTGAAAAGAAAGACTCGCCTCCTTTTCTGAAAGTAGAAAGAGTAGAAATTAAACACACCAATCTGAGTACATTTAACAGACTGGGAGTCAAGAAGCCAGTAAGTGTCCAATATAAGATATAAACACCCCAGAGGACAGATTGGTAGACAGTAGTAATGTGACCAGCTAACAGTAAACAACAGCCTAATCAAGAAGCCATCAAGAACACTCCCACCAACACTGACAGGGTAAATCACTATTATATAAAAAGAGAGCAAACCTCACTCCCTTCTAACATTGATGAAGTTACTTAGTTGGGTAATGAAACATCTACAAGGAACAATCAAGCACAGAGAACACCAAGGAGTCCACAGAAAGAGATATACAGTAGTACACTGTCTAAAATTTCTATTATCCATGTTTTTATGTTAAATTTATAAAAAAATTCTACTTTATTACCTTACATTTTTCAATGTAAAATGTAAGGTTTCATTTCCCAGTTAATATATCCTTACATGTGTTATAGTCTTAGGATCTGAAGAATCAATATTTCCACAGATGTGTTCAGGTTCTGCTGTTCTTGAGAGATCCCTATACTTCTTTCTTGCAGGCAAGTTTGCTAATATAAGGGAGAAGAGGAAGGAAAAAAGAAAGAAGATTGAACTGAAGTTCTGTGTATATGATATTTTAGGATTTCCTGTCAGTGTAATAACAAAAATATTCACCTAAATGTTCACCATAATTAAAATCAGTTTCTCTATATATTATTGAGAGCTTCCTCTATTTTAATTTTAGGGAAATTAATTAAACCACATAACATGCAGTTCTACATAGAAAACTAAGAAGATATTTAAGAGAGATCATTATAACAGAGTAAGGAGAATTGCTGTAAGGCTTTTCCCCAGAAGATCAGACATCCTATATGATATAAAAGAACAATGTATTATTGCCAAAAACAACCTTGTTTCTAGATTGAGGTTTCAATTTTTGAGAGCTTTAATATTTGTTTTTTCCATAAGAAATGTGTGTGCAGTATCTAAAGCATAACACAGTTGAACATCAAAATAGTTTTGTTAATTGTAACATAAAAAAGTTGGTACATACATTGATGAAGATTTTCAGTCACCCAGGTAGAATTGTCTGGAGGTTGAGTCATGTCAACTGGATTTCTTTTTTTTTTAGAGACATTTCACTGTTTATCCAGACTGAAGAAGCTGCTTGGATAAGCAGCGAAACGTCTTTAACCAACAAAAAAGAAATCCCGTTGGCACATACTTTTACCAAGCCTTGTTTCAAAAATATTTGTGCTCAAGTACTTTACATTTTGGAAATATTCTAATATCAGTCAGCCTGAAGCAAACTAAAAACATGCAGGGCTATGCCTTTCAATACAAATCTAATTGTTCATTACTCATTATTAATAATTAATACATGCACACGTTTCAAGATATGTGCGCAAGTGGTTAAGAGCTCGGCTTGCCGGTTGGAAGGTCGGTGGCCCGGGATCGTGACCCAGCGTTGCCGTACAGCAGGGTGAGCACCTGCTGTTCCGCCCCAGCTCCCGCCCACCTAGTGGTTCGAAAGTGCGTGAGTGCGAGTAGATACATAGGTACCGCCCCTTCCGGCAGGACGGTAACAGTTTCCGTGCGCCTTAGGCATCCAGTCATGCCCGGAGCCATCCCAGGACGAACACTGGCTCTTTGGCTTGGAAACGGGGATGAGCACCGCACCCTAGAGTCGGTCATGAATGGCAGGGTCTCCTTTACCTTTTTAAGAAAAAAAACTACATATAACACATAAAATAATTTTACCTGTTTTGTCTAACACTGGCTTGGAATTGTCCAATTTTCCCAAGAGAGGTTTACTAATTTGTGGTGCTTGCATGCTAGCCTGATACAGAGATTCCAGCTTGGAAACCTCCTGCACTGTTTCATGATTCTGCACTGAGTCTTCTCCAAAAGCCATTTGAGTGACCACAGGTGATTTGTTTCCAGGCATCAAAAGCTGGCTGGTATTCTTATGCAAAGTATTAGAAAACTTTTTAACATGGTCTATGCAGCTCTCCATTGGCACAGATGCAACTGAGGCGGCAGGATTTCTATAATTGGTGTATCTTGTTTCTTCCTCACAGTTGCATCTTCTTGGATATAGCTTGGGATTCAAGCTACATTGTTTTTCTTTGTGGTAGAGGATTTTTTTATGTGAATCCAAACTCTCAGAAATGATGCTAGAAGCACTAAAACAATCTTCAGAACTCAACTTAATTTTAGAAAGACTTGAGTCCAACATTTCAGCAGGTGACATTCCATTTTCCTGTCTTCCAGTATCTGGAAGCTTGAGGAAAAAAGGACTGCTGTAGGATTCCTGCTGTAACTTTGGAGCATTTTGATCATGGCAGGCAGCTGCCTTCCTTTTTTCCTCATAAATACCTTGTCTTTGGAAACTTCCCTCCAGCCACTGAAACTGTTCTGCTTTGGAAAGATTGTGCCTTTTGCTACTTGCACCTTTGGATTTCAAAAAATCTCCACTGACAAATTCTCCTTGTGGGTGATGTAAACTCTCATGGCTGTTTACCTCAAGATGCCCAGGTGTCTGTAGTTCTTCTGAAGAACAATGAGGCAGAAGGGAAAGAGAAGGCAATGTGGCACCATAATAGTCGCCATGTAGAGTGGCACTAGGCCATTCTGAAATGCTTCCTGAATTGAAGAGCGGATTATGTAGGCCTTTTTCATCAGGTGGAGCTTCTGATGATGGTGAAGAGGTGAGGAGTGTAGGTAATGATTCAGCGTTTGTCATGGTTAAATTCATTTTGCAGTAGGGAGTGAGAGGAGTTGCTACATGA
The DNA here is from genome assembly GCA_032468055.1 of Acrochordus granulatus. Classification (NCBI taxonomy): domain Eukaryota; kingdom Metazoa; phylum Chordata; class Lepidosauria; order Squamata; family Acrochordidae; genus Acrochordus; species Acrochordus granulatus. The sequence continues at coordinate 9,407 of JANHZU010008992.1, read as the reverse complement.
TGTACTTTATTGACCTTAATATTACTGTTGTGATCCTTATAATCTTTTAAGGTAACTGGAGAAGCAAGTTTCACATCACCATTGATTTCATTCTTAGTCTGAATGGATTGGTCGCTACCATCTGGTCTATTAGGAAAAGAGATAGCTTGATCACTGAAAGTAACAGATGCAGCTTGAAAGTTCACACTATTCTCAGGAAGGGATTGAAGTAGGGGCTTGGCATATGATGATTGCTTTTCGGAATGGGAAGCAAGTGGATGGATGTCGGATATGGACCCAGGTGCTGCTTCTTTGCTGGGTTCCAGCATTCTCTTCTGTTTCAGCAGTACTTGGAGTGGGATAGTCTGTTTACTGAAACACACACATAAAATTACAATTAGTGACTGATGATTCTTAGTTAGAAATCATAGGCTAAGTTAAAGATTATCAACCTAACGAAGTGCAACAGGTTATCAGTGTTTTCTGATATCAGGTTTTTATGAGTGTTGCATGGCTGCATGCAGAATTGCTAATCTGGTATGAATTTTTTCTGGTATCAGAATGACACCAAGAGCAAAGATTATCTATTTTGAAAAAAAAGTTTTTCAAGGAGGAATCCCATCAATGACCAACAGTTTCAGTCTTAAGAATGTATGTATGTTAATATATTTTTGAAGATTTCAAAGTGAGTCAAATGAAGAATATCCTCATCATGAACTAGGAACATGCAATCTCTTACTGTACAGAAATAAAGTCCATTATATTAGGATCAAATACTTCTTTTAGATCTGAATTTCCCTCTTTTCCATTTAAAAATGAAATATTTTTCAACCTGCATAAGTTCAAAACAGTTCAACCACTGACAGCATGATACAATCAGCTGCTATTGAGAAATAATGACCACATGAATATGTACACTATTAACTAGACAACACTTTTATGATTATTTTTAAAATAATCTTATAAACTTATGCAATATAATACATAAAATAATATGGGGAATCAGATTATTTATATGGTTCTTATTTTCATATATATATATATATATATATCTCACAACTAAGTACATCTAAATTAGTCAGCCTGTGATTGTGGACAAAAGCTAAAGAATTATAAACATGGTAAATTTTCCATATCCAGCCTTTTCTTTTTAATAAGAGTTTCGACTTGTGATAAATGATCACAACTCCTGAATTAAAAAAAGGAATTGTAATAATAAATGTACACTGTATGAGTGTTTTTTCCCATGACCAGAGACAGAAGGATAACTATTAAAACTGAAACAATATCAATATAATTGTTGCAAGAAGTATCCAAAAGATTAGACATTTTTATGGTAAAGCAAAAGACATTAAGGAGATTAAGCAAACTCTTTCTTCAGGGTCTCCAAATCTCTGTCAACCCCCATACTATTTGTAAATCAGTGGCATAGTTTCCTGCCACTTTGAAGTAAGAAATGTATGAAAATGATCATATAACTTAATTTTGTTTTTGCCTATGCCTTTAAATCAGTGTTCCCTGGGCATATCCTTGCAGTTTACCTGGCAAGATTTCAGAAGTAGTTTCCATTGCCTTCTATCTGGGGCTAAGAGAAAATGACAGGCCCAAGGTCACCCAGTGGGCTTTGTGCCTAAGGTGGGAAACTCATAACCTCCTGGTTTCTAGCCTTATGCCTTAGCCACTACAGCAAACTAGTTCACAGTAAATTAAAATTAGTTTAACATTATTTCAAAAACAAGAACAACATAAAAAATCCCTTCAAATGGCTTGGAAAGAAATAAAAATATTGACTATGCCTTCCTATATGTGACATGGCCCAATATGTTTTGCTTCATTGCCCTCAAATGTGCATTTTTAATTTACTTTAATTAAAATTTAAATTTTTAATTACATTTTAATTAAATTTTTAAGTTAATTGCCCTTAACCCTAAAACATACAGTACTGCTAAATGGCAAAAAAGAAAAAAATCGACCTTGCAAGCTAGATTCCCACATATCAAAACAATGCTGGAAACCACACAAAAAGATCCTTAAATTGGCCATTTTTTTCCAACATCTTAATAATAATAATAAATACCTTTAATACTATCAACCATCAACATCTGCTTATCCTAGATAGATTGTTGGATAAAAATGTCAAATTCAGTCCAAATATCTGGCTGACTATGCGACCAACCATAATAATATCAATCTTCAATATTATTAAACAATATCTGGCTGGCCCAAATCCTTGGAAAGGACTTGAAAGCTGTGCACAAAATTGCCAAATACAGTTTAAACATCTGGCTGACTATGCAATGAACAATGATAATATCAGCTTACGAGGTATCATCCCAAAAAATCTTGGACGGCACTTTGAGAATCTGCACATTAACAAAATTTCCAACAGTCAATTGCAAAAGGCCACACCTCTTGGATCCACACACATATCACACAAATACTTTTTGACAAGAATCCTAGATTCTTGGAAGAACTTGATGTGTATGCACGTCATCAGCTAAAGAACTGGCAGCTGTGACTCCACATTGTTGTGAACAGATAAAATGCTAATGAGATGCTAATAAGGCATATCTGGATCCTGATTTATAGTTTACTAGAGTTTCTGCTTAAAATCAAATCCTTGCTGTTATTGGCTATAATGTTACTTTTACCATAAATATATGAAAATGCTTTATGATAAAGAATTTGATACAAAAACACAGCAAAATCACAAAAAATCAAAACCACAAAATTGCATCAAGTCTGCATCCAGGTTTCTTTTTCAGGTATAGTAAAAATCATAAGGAATAGAGTAGGGAGAAATACAACTTGGACATATCTGTCTTTTGCTTTTGAAACAAGTATTGTTGGTTCTAAAATTTGTGAAGTTCAAAGAACAAAAAGTAATTTTGGAGGTGCAGGGAAGATCTACATCCCACATACACTTTCCAAACCACTATTTGCAGTCACTAGGAAAACTCTTCAACTGCATTGACAAAACATGGTAGTTTCCAAATGCTTTTGTTACTATAAGGTAGAAAACAGAATTAAAAACAAATAATTCTTCCCAACAAACATAAAGGACTATTTAGAATAATCTTCCAACATTTATGGAAAACTTTGGGAAAATAGAAAGATGGCAGTTTATTAGCATTAAGGATCCTATATATGTGTATCTGCTGCAGGACTTCAACCTCAGCTAGAATAGATTATTAAGCATCTGCTTTTTGAGAATTAAAAAAGCAAGCATTGTTTGTTAGAAACCAGGAAGTGTTTATCAAAAATAAATCATGCCAAATGAACCTGATTCCATTTTAATAATACAGCCAGTTTAGTTGGCCATGAGAATGTAGTAGACTTCAATAAAACATTTGGCAAAGGTGTTCATAAAATTCTTATAGAGAAGATGACAGAAAGCGTTGGATGGATTATGGTACCATTAGATGGATACAGAAGTGGCTGACTGATTTATCCCCTGCCCCAAAGTCATGCATATGGCTCTCTGTCAAAATTGAGGGAAATATCAATTGATGAACAAGTTTTCATTCTTAGACTCTGCAATTTCGAACATATTTATAAATAATTGGATAAGGGGTTAGAAAATATGATTTTCAAATTTGCAGAATATACAAAAATAGGAAGATAGCAAACATCTTAGAGGGCTATAAAGATTCAGGAGGATATTGACAAGCTGGAACAATCAGCAGAAATCAGCAAGATGAATTTTGATGGGAAAAAAGCTCTACACTGGAGTAAAAACACTAACTAAAATAAAGGTATGCCTGCAGGATAGGAGTAGGGTAGTATTATAGGCTTTGATGTACTTGAAAAGGAACGGGATATTTGCTGCGAGCTGAATGGTTTGGTGCAGCTGCAAGAAGAACATAGAATTGTATAGTAGTGTCAAGATCAAAAGAAGTATTGTTTCTCTTTAATATATTTATATATATAAGTCTGTGTGTGTGTGAAAGAGAGAGACAGACAGAAGAAATTTATGTGTACTTAACTTCTTTTGTAGTCCCACAGTTTAAATCCCATAGACACTAAGTAGCTGAGGATGACAGATACAGTACTTTGAACTTATGCCCATGCCATTTTACGCCTTAAAATCATGGAAACACACAAACAAAATAGAAAGAACAGAAGGTGTAGCTATCTTTAGAAGAATTCAGAAAACTGGCATGCATAATTTCCATGTAATAATGTGTTCCCTCACCAGAATAAGCTTACTTCTGTTTATGAATTTATGTGATTAACAATTTCCCAATTGTATTCTCACTTCCCAGCTGGATCCATACGGTAGATACCAACCTTGCATCAAGGGTAACAATACTTTATCGCTGAAGTTCATTCTACCCTGACCGTCCATGATACCCTTTATCATTCAAGATCTGAATGAAATAACTAAGTTTCATACAAGGAGATGAAACTTATTATTCAGTGCTTTTTCCAGATCAGGCCCAATTAAGATCTGGATTTTTGGCAAGATTTTTTAGTCTACCTTGTAGATTGGGTCATGTTGCCGCCCGGTGGTGGGTGGCAGATGGGTGGCGGTTGTACAGGTTGCTGTTGCTGCATGTGATCCCGGAGGCTCCGCTCTTTTCGGACATAGATTTGCAGCTTCTTATCGACTAGAGCTCTGCTCTGAGTGCTAGAGCTGGCGTCATGCATGGCAAGTCTTAGTTTAGCTAAAAAGCAAAAGAAAAACATAGCAGAAACAAAAACAAAACTTGGGGAAGGAAGAGAAAAAGAAAAGATGCAACAAAAACATAAAAAGGAACATGCAAGTACTGCCATGAAAAAGTTCACAAGGATGCATCTCTTCCCAATAATGCACGTTCAGGTTAGCTACATGTCCAAACAAGTTAATGAAAAATAAAATAATGAAATTAAGCAAGTTTTAAATGGTTTTTAATGAAATGCCCTTGATGACCTCGGTCACTCTAACCCTCATGTAACTAACCATTTAAATTCAAATACTTGTCTTTAGTTCCAGTTAGGTGGTCAACATAAGTAACCCAATACACAGTCAGTTGGGATACTTGGTGAAGACTGTATTTTGCTTTCTTGTTTTTTTTTAATCTATTAAAGCAGACTTCTAGAAACAAATACTGTTAATTATTCAAAGTCAGTTTGTCTGCAACCTTGCTAACCAGCAAGAAGAAAATGGAAGATGGGAAGGAGAATCAGCCAATCAAAAATATGACATAAAAAATAAAAAAATGCAGCAGCACAAATTCCCAAAAGTCACAACAAATATTTTAACAATGACGCCTCCTTTTCCTCATGTTCTTGACATTTCAATGACCATATACATTTTACTTTTTGTCATGATCAGGCAACTTCATGCTGTACTTTGGGAATTAAAACTTTACAATAAACTTCATTAAGTTTCTGAACTGAGAAAATTTTATGCAGGAGAAGGTGCAGGAAAGCATAATTAGCAACAGAATAGACGGCATCAAGAAGAATTCATCTGCCCTTCTTGCTATTATCTTTTTACAGATAGAGAAAGTAATAAAAAGATTAGGTAAATTCCGATATTACAAGAAAGAAACAGAACCCCCCCAAAAGACATCATCCCCCCATTTCTGATTGTTAGTCTGTATTAAACAGTTAATTCTGTTAGGTGATGGTGTACAAAGCACAGTAAGCTGAAGCAATTAATAAATACTTACATATAGCTTCATTACAGAGAGCCAAAGCTGCAGCACAATCTCCCTTCTGCTCTTGATGTAGTGACTCTTGAAAGACTGAATCTGCCTCTTGCATGGGCCTCTCAAAGCCACCAGTCCTCCCTGCAAGGGGCAGCACTCTTGGTTTCCATTCCAGGTTTCTTTCTCTCTTAATCTAAAGCCCTGTCCCATCCCACCCCAGCCCCCATAGTGCTAAACAGCCTGTTCTCTAACATTTTACATTTATTAAATGTATATATTTTATACTGTAGGTCACAGATCCTGAAGTGTGGTTGTTTGAAACCTGTCTGCAACAGATGCAAAGACATGTATAATAAGGGAGGTTGTACAGTATAGAGGGTTGGAACAGAGTCCTACTAACATGTAAAATATGCCAGTTTTACAACTCAGTTTAATAAATTGAGCGACAGTATAGATCAAGTGCTTGGAATTAAATCTTATAAAGTACAGTTAAAAGAAATAGGCATGCTCAGCTTAAAGAAGAGAAGACTAAAAACAGACATGATGGCAATCTTCCAATATTTGAAGACCATCACAAAAAAGAGGGTGTGGATTTATTCTTCATTGGGCAGTAGAGTAGGACAAGAATCAGTGGATGGAAGCTTTGCAGAGAGAAATCCAACCTTGAAATAAGGAGGAAGTTCCTGACTGTTACAGCTGTTAAGCAATGGAACAGACAGCTTCCTGAAGTTGTGATTGTTCATCTCTGAAGGCTTCAAACAAAGGCTCGATAAGCCTTTGTCTGGAATGGCCTGATGATTCCTACTCTGGACAGGGAGTTAAAATATAAGACCTCCAAAATCTCTTTCAACCCTTTGATTCCATGATTCGACTAACTTTAGATTTCTAAATAGCATCTATAGCCTATAGAGCTTTTTAGTGGCTAAGACTCGTGAACCAGCTGGGAATCTTTCTGGACAGAGAGTTTAGCTGTGGTCTTCCCTACTTTGATATCACCCAAATTAAGTTAATAAAATATTATATACATGGTGCAGACTTAGAAACTTTATTTTCTGTAAAATGAAAAACTGGAAAGACATAATTAGATTAAAAACATCATCGTTAGTATTTCTGTCTAAGCACTTCGAATATTGATTTTAGTGTTCTAAACTGTATGTGGCTTGAGTATGTGGGTTAGTCTTCCTTATGAAGCTATTCATACATTCAGATATTAATCAGAGTTCCTTTTTCAATTATTCCAGATTAATTTAGATTAGATTTTATTAGATAAGCTTTGGATATGCTATTAAGACTTTAAAGACTTTTAAATTTTAAATTAGTAATTTTAACTTTAAAATTAAATTGACAATTTATTTTTTTTCTGGGCAATTTTCTATTGTTTTAACTTATACTGACTTTTAATCTATTTTCATTCCTGTTTCAGCAAGCTGCTCTGAGAAACTGTAGTAACAGATCCCAATGGATAAAACTTAGCACTATCAAACAAAAGGTACTGTGCAGCTACAATGACAGGCGTGGTGGTGCAAGCAGTTAAGATGATGGGCTTATCGGCTTGGAAGGTTGGTGAGTTCAATACCCCATGCTGCTATAATGTCCATGCATCTCAATAAAAATCACATCTGGAATCACTATTTGGTTTAAAAATAATACAGCATCAACAAACAAATTAAAAAATGATTCTCTCATATATTTTATCCCAACAGAAACAGCCGTATTTGTCATGATTAATTGGCCATATGACTTGTTCTGATCTCTTATGATCAAGAACTAGTGATAGCTAAATTAATTTTGGTGCACTGATATTTTCAAATATCCATTGGATTCATTCTAGCAAGGAAGGGAGAGATGTGATTCACTAGTTTCTTGCCTTTCTTGATCTCAAAGAAGTAAGGACCACAGACCTTTCTGTAATATCAGGATGAGAAAACTGGACATTAAGTTTCTTACTCCAAACTTGTTAGAGAGGTACTGTACTATAAACATTTCCACCACAAATTTCTCTAGGAGGAATTTTCATTGCACCTGGACTGATATTCTAACCATACTGTATGTACAATTTTTTTAAAAAGTGCAAACCTTTCCTAAGCAGACTGGAAAATATTAATTCAGATTTTTTTAAATCCTTAAGGAAAAATGTCAAACTATGGCACAGTTTGTTTAATCTCTCCTCATTCCCCAGGGACCATCAAAGTGACCATAGGACTCAATAACTGCTCACTATGGAGTTAGGTTAATGAGATTATTTATTCTTCTGAAAGTTATTTCATAAAAGACAAAAATCTTAATTTAGTTTCTGGATGATGAGTCATTATTGTTTTCCTTATTAAAGAATAAATCTAATTTATCTGTTGCCAGTCGCTAGCAGTATTTACAACTACAACATTTATTGACATCTTGATTTAGATTAGCAACTTTTTCAGCTTCAGAGAGACCTAAACTATTAGAAGTGACCACTCAATCTTATGAGGCAAACCCCCCAATTAGTCTTTATAAATACTTGTAACAAATCAATCTGATATGCAAATTTTAAAGATTAGTGAAATCAAAAACTGGAGATCCCCATTTTGTCTAAATAACAAGAAACTGGCTTAATGTCTCAAAAATTTCAGTAGATGTTTGATTATAGCTTATTCATAAAAATGTTTATGATTTATTGGGCCCAATATATTTGTATTGGCAAAGTATGTTGGAAATGAGATAAATAAATAAACCTTTAAAAAAATGAAGTTCTTTGTAGTGTCCTATTCTTTTGAGATCCATTAAAATTTATGGCTGGGCATACGAAATGGATTATTTTTGCACTTCTTATTGCTAAGAGAGCTCTTTCAATGTTTCCTTCAACACTGGAGCAATAAATTTATGGCCCCAATTATTCAGTAGATAATTATGTTACTTGTGACTTTTGAACAAGTTACTTACAGATATACATTAAATATGGGCAATTCCAATGAAATGAGAAGCATGTATGTGCGCATTGGTGTGTATTTCTGTAATTCTTTTATTTTGAATTGTTTTCTTTTTTTTCTTCAGCTAGTGCTTTCTTTACCTTGATTTAGTAAATAATGGCAAAAACTACTCTTTACCAAAAATATAGTTCATATGTCTGCCTTTCTGAATACACAGCAGATTAATTTACTATCTATTATTATTTTCCAAACACAGATTACCCTACACACAATTACCCTGATTTTGCAGTTCATCCAGATCCATGAATCGACTTGGGTGAGGATTAAAGCTCATTGCTGCCTCTAATTCCTTTTCCTGCTTCCTTTTGAAATCTTGCTCCTGTGCCCTTCTTGCTACTTCTTCATGTAATTCATCTAGTTCACTCTTGGAAGAAACAAACATCTCCTCACCTTTAGAGGGAAAAAATTAAAAGCTTTCACATTACATTTAATTACTACATTATTTACTCATATAGTTTCCTTGCTGCTTAGTAGGGTAGTTTTCTTAAATGAACTGTAGCTAATAAAAATCTTGAGTCAAGCAATAGCTTTCAAAAACCATTTATCAAGGAGGAAAAATTATCTATGAAATGTCTACTGGGTTGGGCTTGTAATGGTTACTAAGGGTTGATGAAGATTCTCAGTCATCCAGGTAGAATTGTCTGGAGATTGAGTCTTCTTTTCTTATTGGTTAGAAACATTTTAGAAACAGTTGTGTTTAATAGAAAAAGTGGTAGATAGGATGATAGCAACAGATACCAAGTACTGCACATAGAAAAATACTGTATGATGAACCTTTTAGTAACCAAAACTTTTTTTCTTGTTGGTTAAAAACATTTTGCTGCTT
>JANHZU010008991.1:10668-20786 GCA_032468055.1 Acrochordus granulatus | reverse complement strand
ATGTTAAATCAAACTACTTGAGAGATTAATGCAATAATTTGGTAATGTGTACATTCCATTCCTTGGTAATGATTATACACATATGATTAATAAGCATCACAGTGATTATCAAGTTGTAAACAGATGGATGGAAACTAATTGATCTTAAGCAAGCAGAATAGTAGTACAAAGGAAATGATGTCAAGAGAAATGTTCCCAGAATTAATTTGGAGTGGGCTATCCTTGTATCCACCAGGATATGGCTAAGAAATTGTGCATCTCAGCATAGCGACTTTCAAAATACATCTGGGCTGGTCCTGTCACTGAGCAGAATGATACAGTTGGAGGATATAGTGTTAGCAATTAGATTGCTGTTTTCAAGTGTAGCTGAGATTTTCCTCACTTGCCAGTCAGTTTTTGTAAATGAAAAATTAGAGGTTATTTCCTTGTTCTCTGCCTCAGATACCAAAATATCTGGAACTGGTCCTGAAGTTCATGTTGTGCTTGATGAACAGAAAGTTACTGAATGTCCTGTTTGAATCAAACTCCTTTGATCTGGCACATCAGTTTGCCTTTTATGTATATTTTGTGCTTGCCATTAGTAGTATTCTGCTGTTCTTAAATGCTTCTTTCAAATTAAGTTTTTTTTCTAGGCACATGCTATTAACTTTATTATGAAATCAAAGTATATATTTGTATAGTGAAAGATACCACACTGAGTTAAACAGCAAAGTCCATTGTCTTTCCTCTCTGAAATGTCAGCCTATAAATCATATAATGAATCTGAACTCTGATACTGTAGTTCTAAGTCTTGCTACAATTTCTATGATTGTGACACTTCTAGTTATGATCCATCTCAACATTTCTTTAGTCAGTTTAAGTCAGATTGGGATGCAATGTGCAGGCTGCAAAATGCATTTGCAAATATGTTCATGCTGATCCACCACCATATAAATTGAAAGAAAAGAATTTAACAAATAAAGCTTTAAATTACTGGCATTCCATATTCCCAGAATCATCAGAAGTTCAGAGATATAGCAATATATTATACTTAGATGTGGGATTGCCCAAGATGGATTGTTTTCTATTACTTGATCATCTTCTTGGTTAGATATTTTTTTGTTACGGCCTCTCTAGACTCATAATATTTGCTTTTTTTTTAAAGAGCAAAGTAAATAATAAGGCAGAGCTAACCAACAGAATATGGTCACACTCATTTTTTTGTACAAATAGAACGGTTCTTCAGTTTCAAAATTATGAGAGCAACAACGAATATTCAAAATAAAAATTATTTAATGATGAAAAGGAGGCCTCTACAGATGTTGTGGGATGGGATATCACTAGAAGGTTTTTTTAAATAATGTAAAATATTTGATGTAGAGGCAGAGAATACATTAGACATTAAAGTGCCTTTAGATGGATGTTTTTAACATAATTATCTCTTGAAGGCAATTTTGTGGGACATAATTTCTAATAATAGACTTATTAGAAAAACATGGATTACATGGAAGATAGTAATGTTTAGATGCCCCTGGTAAAATTCCTGGATTATGGATTAAGCAATACAAAACTCATTTGAAATGATAGGCAATCTTATTGTAGCACAAAAAATCTTGTTCAGAACTGTTTTCAAATTATGCAGCTGCTGCTTACTGGCAATTATTAATCCCATTCTCAGCTCCAATGAGAATGTGCTTATTCATACTGTGTTGTCTGTTGGCTAATCTTGAAAAGTCAGTTAAATTGCTCTATAGAATGTAAAATACTGTTTGTGTTGTTTTCAGGTGTCATCCATTTCCCCACTTTCTACAATTAATTAATCATTTGGGTGATTTTTTACCATATCAGCATTTCATAAGACATTAAGGATTTTCATTGGACTTGTCCCAGTATTATCTATTTTAAAATATTACAGAAATTATTTTTGGATAGTGAGAAATGCACTGACTAGACCTGCTCTTTCTCCTGAGCATTTTGCAGGGATGTGATACACAGAAATGTATTGTTTTGCTCTTCATAGCTTTGAACTAAATATTGTCACTTGCTAATTGCTGCTGGTCAAAGGGACAGCTTGAACATTATTTCAAAATCTGGCATTCCTTGAGGAAACTCACCTCTGCACCAATATCTATTATAAGTAAGAATCCCAGATGCTTCAGTGAATTTTTCATATTGTTATAAAGCTCAAACTATTTTCTATAAACATCTTTGCCAGGTTTTCTTGTTGTTCACAGTTATAGAAAGAATTAGCATCTTAACTACAAATTCCTGAAAGGTTGTAGCACTGAGCAAATATACATATTGTATATGAAACACTGCTTAGTATGATGTGGTTTTATTACTAGAGATCTTATGATGCAGTTTGATTTCAATACAAGCAAAAATGCTAATTCAATATTTCAAGGCTTACATTTCAAAATGATATGGATTCACAAATCAGGAACAATATTGTTCCATGAAAATACATTACCTGAGATCATGACAATGAAATTGGACACAAAATTCTTTTGAAGCCATGGACTCATCCCTTTGAGACAGCATTCTTTTTAAGTGGACTTGAAGACTAGGATAAAAATATTCCTATCCCCCCCTGCAATACAGTGGTCAGTTGTATTGCCAGAAAAGAAACACATTGGAGATGGAGATTTGCATTCATGTATGAAAAGTTATGTAAATATGTGTTTAGAAATGTCAAAAATTTTCTGCCTAGACTCCTTCCTATGAATTACTTTTCTTCCCTCACCCAAATTTTACATTAATGTTGTAAACAGATTTTTTTATTGTGTGGTATAGTCATATTTATAGGAGACACAATGCTTTGTGTCATAGATTTAAGAAAAACTGTGTTAAGTTCAGAGATAGGCAATGTTAGTCAGTTGATGGTACCCTGATATTTTAAAGAATGTCATGAAAGTGTTTATAGAATGGTTACTATGAGGATAAGGAACAACTTACATTTTATTTAGAAACTTCTACCCATAAAATATTTGTTACCACAGCAGAGGAAAGTTAGTGTAGTGAACTTTATGTGAAACTAGAAATTGGTCCTTTTTTGTGATTTACAGCTTCCTGTGGAGATCCATGTTGCTTAGTCTTGATATTATTTTATCCCAGATCAAGGTGAACAAATAACTGGAGAGAAAATAGGCAATCAACAGGAATAAATTTTCATTGTGTAAGTTGGTATATTCCGTGGGAAATTCTAGTTTTATTGATTGCACTCTTAGTTTTGAGGACTAAGATGTTGATTGCAAGTAGAACAAGTAGGATATATGTAGTGCTCCTAATTAGGGATTTCTTTGGGCCTCCATTTGTTCTGGGTCAATTCAGTAGTACAGATTCGGTTTCAGTAATCCATAGTGTCAATGGGTCAATGGAGTGGGTATACGTAACTCCTTGAGTCCTGCAGGTATCTGCCTTCTTAATCACAGAAATTGTCCTAGGTCCTTATCCTCAGGAAAGACCAAGAGAAACAGAGAAGATTCTGAGCATTTCTGCCCAGAGCCAGTGTCTCAGTGGGAATGTATCCAACATACTTGGCAGGAAGAACATTGGAAAGAGCTCTTCCAAAGAAGCATGACCTTGAGGAGAGCCAAAATAACAGCTGGTCAGAAATTTTGTCTAGCCCAGGGAACTTTGAAACACACACCTCCTCTTGCAGTGTTTGGAGCATGGGCAAATGTTTTCTCTTAAGCAATAAATGTTACACAATTTATTCAGTACAGCAGTCAAACCATATATTTGCATCCAGTGTTAATTTTTAGGTTTCTGAAATATTGGAAGAGCAGCAGGATTTCAACATTGATGTGGACTGTCTTGTGAAACATTTAAATATGTTTGCCACTTTGAGTTGTTTAAAAAATAATAAAGGTGGGATATAAATAAATAATAAATTTCAAGCTTCAAATGTCCATGTATTTCAAGTCCAAATGCTGAGAAGTCCAAGCTCAGCAGACAGACCATTTGGCAATGAGAGGTCCTTCTGGGATTACAGAAGACCTTTTTATACAATGTGTTGTGCTAAGCAAAATGGATAGAAAAAGTTTGTTCCTTCTTTTCCCTGTGCCATTTTTTATTACCATGTACATGACAAAAATGCAGTCTACTCTGTGCTACTGTATTGAATTTGATGTTTTACGCATTTTACTATCCATTAAAATCTGGTAGGCTCCAGTATATAGTACAGAAATGGGAATGATAACCTTTTCAAAATTAAAGATTTGCACCTCATGGATTGTCATCTGAATCTAACAATGTAAATTAATGTCATGTAGTTGCAGAATTGTATCTTTGTCAACCAATGTGTCAGTTTCTATCAAACTACATCCTTCCTGATTCTGTCCATCCAGATCCAGACTGACAACATAAAAAAACTTTCCAACTTGCAGCTATTTTTAGCTGTGATTGATAATATTAGTATGATTTTGTGTGTAAAAGGTAGAGGTTTCCCCTATTAGTTGTGTCCAGCTTTAGGGGGCAGTGCTCATCTCTGATTCACAGCCGAGGGAGCCAGCGGTTGTCTGAAGATACTTCCATGGCCACATGACTATATGCCGAGGTGCACGGAACGCTGTTATCTTTCCACCGAAGATGGTACCTATTATCTCTTGCATTTTTATATGGTTTTGAACGGTTAGGTTGGCATTTGCTAGGGCAAATTGCAGACGCTCACCCTGTCACACAGTAGCGCTTGGGTCTCGAACTGTTGAGCAGCTGACCTTCTGGCCAACAAGCCCAGTGTCTTAACTGCTCCACCACCATTCTGTGTGCCCCCACGATTATGTGTGCAAACTAAAAAAAACCTCAGCAGGTTTTTGTTCTGGTGGCATTTGGTCCATTTTGCACCATTTCTTTCAACATGTCTTTGTCAGAATCAGTAGAATTAATGTTAAAGCCAGGATTTAACTTAATCTGTCATCTTTTAGTATTTGTTTGTCAAACTTGGGCTGAAGTCTCTTTAAGCCTTTTGTGCATAAACCTTTTGCGATAGCCCAGTCTGACTTGCTCCTTGAATTACTCACTCAGGCTGAAGAGAATTGACTTTTCACCCACTAACCTTTCACTCACTAAAGCTACTTGCCCTCTGATGCTTTTTGAATATAGGAAGCTGAGATGGATTTAGGCTGTTTTGAAATTTAAATAAAAGCAGTTTTGTTCAACTAAAACTTTCTCTGGTGACATGTCAAAACTGCATTTTTCATTTTCATGCATGACAAGCATGATGCTCAACATTTGAGTTTACTTACATGTATTAAGTTGAAGGTACACTATTTCTTTAACCATACCACGACACAGAAAATACAACGTAGTGAGCCAGCCAGAATATATTGTTCAGTTCTCCCTGTGAAGTTAGGTCAAGCATGAGTTGACGTAGATTTGGATAAACAGAAATTCTGTTCTGAAAAATGGAAGACATAATTTCCAGGCTTCTTGTTCTAGGCTTGAAGAAGAATTGTACCAAGTTGTTCATTTTGCTTTGGAATGAACAAACCAGAAAGAAGAACAAACCAGAGAGAAGAATAAACCACAGCATGTAACCCATAAGCATCCAAAATGCTACTTTTGCCCCTCTGAAAGGGGGATAAAAAATAGGGCAGAAGTTAGAGAGTTTGGTTTCCTGCGAAAACTGGCAGCATGATTTGTCACTGAAAATCTACACCATTTAATTTTTCAAAGTTTAAATTATATACTGCTTTGGAAATGTCAGTATCTCCCTTGGGAAATGGGATTTAGAATTGCCATGACTTCACCAATTTTGAGGTAGTGAGCAGTCCTTACTAAGAAAACATTTGACAAATAATGATTGGAAGAAGGTGCTTGGAAATAACAGGGATAAGGCTCTTAAAACATTAAGCCTAGCCTTGTGTTCTGTATCAACAAAGTGATAGCTTTTGTTTGGGCCAAACAAAAGAAAAGAAAAGGAAAGAAGATTAATATAAATATTTAGATACAGTAGCTGGAAATTGTGCTTTTCACATACAAACTGTCTAGTTTCCCAGCTTTTGTGGGAATTTTGGTGAGGAATTTCATTGAAGATAATGCTTTAATATAATGTCTTTGAAAACATTTGTGGTCAATGGGCTTTCTTAGTACAGTGGACTCCATGTGTATTGGACTACAACTCCTTTTTTTCTTCTACCAGCATGGCCAAACACTTCTGGAAGGCACTAGTTTGAGGAAAATGGTTACAAGAAGAACTAAAAAGTCAACTCCTGTTTGGCAGATGCCCATAGTGATTAGAACAAAATAATACCATTTTTCAAACTTAGCAACTTTAAGTTGTGTGGACTTCAGGTCCCCAGAATTATGAGACTGAAGATTCTGAGCATTCTTCAGCCACAACATATAACATTAAAAGTATATTTAAATGTGAATATATAAATACCTTTGGCTTGTATAAAACATGGTTTGAATCCATGCTTTAAATGTTTAATGCAACAAATATACTTCTTGGCAGGCACATCTACTTCAATAGGTTATCTAATGACACTGCTGGAGAAAGTGTTTGGTGCCAAAGGGATTAATGGCTGACTACATCATTTATGTAATCACATATAATTCTAATAATCAAATCCCAAAATTGAAGTTTCATTTCTTTCTGTTTCTCACAAAAATTCCAAAAGTGGCTTCCAAGTAGAAATAAAACTGGTCAGTCTTTTCTTTAATCAAAGCTGTCATTTAGGATATGATGCAAAGGGGAGATATGATGCAAAGAGGAGCAGATGCAGTTAGTTGTTTCGTGGTTGTTACTGCTTATAACAAATTGCGAAAAGCTATCTTTCGCCATCTCTGCCAATTCCATCAGTTTAACTATCAGATTCTTCCAGTATAGATATTTGCAAATCCCTCCACCTAGTGGCAATAGTTCCTACCATTATGAGACAAGAAAAATGCAGCAACTGCAGTGTAAGTACTCTATAGACTTAACTCAGATGAAAATAAAGAGATGCTCCCTAACTCAACTCGATCTTACGTGTAATGCATCTCCAGTATTTTTTATAATTGCCGAACTCACTGCTGCTCTGGAATTCCCCTCTGAAAAACTTCTGTGATCCCCCCCAAGTTTCTTGTTCTTCTCCTTGCATATATTTTGGAAACTCAGCCACCATTTAGATTGCTTCAGGCAGATGACTTCTAGTACTATCAAATATAAAATCATTTTCCAATTTTCTAAAATTATTATTTTTTATAGAGAAGAAAGGCATCAGAGAGAAATTATAATAATAATACCATCAAACATTTTTTATTTTGTTTTAATGGGCTTATTTTATTTTTATTTTTAAGGGTTTTTAATGTATTGTTTTTCGTGTTGTTAGCCGCTGAGAGTCTCCGGATTTTAGTGGCATACAAATTCAATAAACAAACAACATCTGTCTATCCTAGGTCCTTGAGAATGACTTGATAGGTGGATAAAAATACCATATCCAGTCTAAATGTCTGGCTAACTATGCAATCAACCATAATAATAATAAACATAAATGATAAATTAGGAGATTTAAGGTAGTGTTTAAAATTAAAACAGATACAACACATTTTTTACCATCACCTATTGTCACCAGTGGAGTGACAAACAGAAGGTACAGTTCCTTGGTTCCATGCAGCAACATTTTTTAATTGATGGAAATCAGACATATCCACCCTGTTTGATTTTATGGGACAGACAGAGCAATTGGGACAAATATTCCTGTAAATAACCATGAAAGTGAGAAGTGAAAAAAACACAAAATCCTCTGCACTCACATCCCCATATAGTTTTATATACATGGAGGGGTACATTGGAAGCCTTGCTTAAAGTACACTATGTTTCTTTATCCAATCCCCATATTTTTTCTTTTCCACATTACCTAAGATATGCTGTACTTCTCTGAAACCTGCACTTAACTTTTGAGTTTAGTTAGATTCAAATAATCTTCTCTCTAATGAAAATTTCCATTAAAAAGAATGCTGTTTTCTGAAGGATGCATATTATAAAGGATAATATTTAATACTATTTTATATTATTATATATCATTTAAATTTCAATTTTGTTGTACACCACTGAGATCATTAATCTAATGGCTGCCTTCTGTTTCAGTGGCAAATGAAATGCTGCCGATGTGATTCCAGAACCCCTCATGCATTCAACAGTCACCGGGTGGAAAATGTGCTCTCTTCTACAGGACACACGCGGTGGTGGCAATCTCAGAATGGTAAGTCTCTGATTTAGAGGGGGGGGAAGAAAAAGGAAAGTGGCCAATGTGGACATGCTATAAAATCAGAACAATGATTTGAGAGTTTTATAATCTTCATGATAATTCATGATAATTGCTTTTTTTTTGTCTCCTCAGATGTGAATCATGTTTCTCTCCATCTAGATCTAGACAGTAAATTTCAGCTTGCTAACCTCCTGTTGGACTTCAGGGTATGGGCATTGATCTCCTGTTTCTTCTTGGGAAAATAAACTTTGATACAAATGCCTTTCCAAACCAAAGAGAACTTTGGTCTCTACTGTAACCTTATTTAGGTTCTTCACTCTGATTACTCCTGTCTCCCTTTGAATTGCTAAGTAGAATTCTAATCATCTCCCCTTCCCTCTGTGTCTTCAGAGTCCCTTGCCAGGTGGCATGGTGTTTGAACGTTCTACTGATTTTGGCACAACCTGGAAGATCTATCAGTACTTGGCCACAGACTGCTCTGCTTCATTTCCCTGGATCCCCAAGGGCTTTCCTCAGACCTGGCAGGATGTCCGTTGCCAGGACATACAGACTCAACATAGGCCATCTCAGAATGGGGGAAAGGTACTATAAATGCAAATGTAATCTTTGGACTAAGATTACATGGGATTTACTGAACTCAAAATTACAGTGTGATATATATATATATATTCAAAATGAACTAATATATATATATTCGTTTATATTATATTATATTATTTACTAACATATATATATTACTGTATTGTATTGCATTAGTTTATAATATTACATGCATATTACATATTATATACATATTACATACTGCCAAATTCAAGGCAGTATACAAGAACCATGCAATATAAACAAAGCAATCATGAAAAGCACCACCAAACAACAAGGGCTAAACTGATTCACAATCTTGGGTCAACCACCCAGAAGGACTGCCTCTGGGTTCTCAGTTAATTTGTTCATTTAGAAAACAGCCATCAGGGAGAACTCATTTCTGCCCTACAAAGGAAATCCAGGGGTGTAGTTGTATGATTCCAACCTGAGTGAGTTTCATTTCAAGGTCACAACCAATGACCTTTAGCACTCACCTCATTCAAGCATAAATATGCATCCTCTCCTCCCAAATTTCCCACTCCCTACATTTCTTAGATCAGCTGGCTAAGATTTCAGATCAAAGGAAGAGATTTCAAGCAGGCTTGAGTTCTACCTGGAGAAATTAGCATTTAGCACAGGAGTTTCTGACAGTATTTCTGATGTGTTGATGAACCATCACTGTAGGGTTCATTTAGAGTTCAGAACCTTGAGCTCACAAGATTTCTCAGGCTGGGTTCCCTGGTAGACAATGTATCCATGGAACACATCTGTGGGAGTTGTCTTAGCAGAGAACAGAAGCCTGTAGCATATTTGCTGCCTGGGAAAACTCATGATGGAAAATCCCTAATTGCTTGATTTTATACACATGAGCATTATACTTGATGTTGTAATCTTATAGTTTAATAAAAAGGAGGTGAGCTTGGGAGAGCCGCCTTTTTGCTTCAGCTTTCTGCTCTTCTGCTTGCAAATACTGCACCTTGTCTTGTGCATTATTTCTACAATCACTAATCTTTATTACATAGCTTAAATTAAGGGACTGTTTTAGTTCTTATTAAAATGTCTATTCTGATTTATTTATTAATTTTGAAATTGCTCATCTCCCTCACAGAGGGGCTCTGGGCATTGTATAATAAAATAAATATATTTTAATGAGCACTTTTAATGAAAATTAATATTTTAGGAAAAATAGATGTATCACACAATTTGTAATCAGATTGGTGAAATTACTGTACAGTATGGTAAAATCTCATGCTTAGGGTGAGAGGATATTCCTGATCGTCCATTATACAGAAATGTCTGTGAAGACTCTCACTCGTCCAGGGTAATTGCATCGCAACAAAGTTTAAAAAACAGGCATCTGGA